>JAOWBB010000011.1:3952997-4024016 GCA_028565995.1 Ricinus marginatus
ACGGCGGCGGTTCTAACTATGGCTGGAGCAGAATAGGTGGAGTAAGCAGGAGCAGCAACGGAAGCGGTTTTAACGATTGCCGGAGCAGAGTAGGAGGCCACGGCTGGAGCAGCAGAATAGGCAGCTACGGCTGGAGCAGCAGAATAGGTGGCCACGGCTGGGGCAGCAACGGCGGCGGTTTTAACGACAGCGGCTGGGGCAGCAGAGTAGGTAGCGACGGCTGGGGCAGCAACGGCGGCGGTTTTAACGACAGCTGGAGCAGAATATGTGGCTACGGCAGGAGCAGCTGAATAAGTAGCAGTCTTAACTACAGCAGGAGCTGCGGCATAAGTTGCTACGGCTGGTGTGGCAATGGCGGCAGTTTTAACGGCTACGGACGGAGAGTAAGAGGAATAGCTAGCATAGGCTGGAGAAGATGCTTTGACGAAAGTAGGTGCCGATGCATAGGTAGTTACAGCGGGGGCAGCATAAGAAGTCTTAACGACTGCAGGGGTGGCGGTATAAGTGGCAACGGCGGGAGCAGCTATAGCTGCAGTTCTAATTGGTGCAGCGGAATAACTGGCGTAAGCTGGAGCAGCAGAATAACCTGCATAACCAGAAGTGATAGATTTGAAAACAGCAGGGGCAGAGTAAGTAGTAACCGCAGGTGAAGCAATTGCTGCAGTTTTAAGATAAGATGATCCAGAAGAATAGGTGGTTACAGCGGGTGAAGAATAGGTTGCTGTTTTAACAACTGCAGGAGAGGTGTATGTAGCTACAGCTGGAGCAGCGACAGCGGCAGTTTTGACGTAAGCGGGAGCACTGGAGTAGCTGGCATAAGAAGCTGGAGCTGCCGAACTTGCAGCATATGATACTCCCTGAAATGTGAAACAAGTTATTATTCAACTGAGTATTTTAAAATTATTATATTGATAAATGAAAAACCCTTGTCTTTCCATCTGCATTTCTCTTTAGTGTAATAGTCTTGAACGTCGAAATGCGTGAAATTATGTTTTTTTTTATGAATTTTTCTGAACTCTATTTGATTTATTTAAAAATAATTAATAAATTAAATACATGAATTTATAAAACGTAGATAACTGAACTGGAATTCATCCTGGAAAATCCTGAAAAAATATTCCTTTCTTAAACTAAATATGTGTCACTCAAAAGCTTTAAACACATTTTTATTGAATAAAAAATTATGAATTTCATGTATTATTAATGTTCTGCATTTTCTTCTGGAAAATGCAATTATCAGGCATACTTTTTTTGGTAATAGAAGATTGAAATTTCGACTGAAAACAATTTAGTGTTACGTAATGGCTCTGCCAATTATTAATTCTAATAATTATTTTACATAAGTTTTTAAGTCTTACGTTTTGTTGTCTTGTTTTCGAACTTACACTTTCTATGTAAGAGGCCAGATCAGTAAATAAATAAGGTATTAGTTTAATTAACTCGTAAAAATGAATAAAAGCTGATTAATTAATTATATAATTAAAAAAGGGAATATGTTCGTTCTCAAATTTATAAAACTAATATTAAAAAAATTATTTTGATTTTTTTTTTACGTTTATATTCTTTTCTCAGATCCTCAGTGAATAATTTTCACATCGAATTTCTTGTATTCCTTAAAATTTAAGAATTTGATCTGGCCTGTCATATCATTCGAATATTCAAATAATGCGGAAGACCCCGCGTTGCAAGTTAATGAATTTGACGAAGTCTTAAAGAATTAAATAAATCTGTGATTTTTACCCCAAAAACAGCCGAAAACAAAGTAATGATATTATTGATGTTGCATTAAATTAAGAATCAATACAGTCATTTAATTTACTACTAATGTATTATGAGAAACTTCATTGCAATATTAAATGTAAATTATTGTCATAAAGTTATTTCCATATTCGAGAACGTTTCCTTGCTGAATATAAAATGAAATCTTTTACTTGATGCCGCACACTTCCGGAGGGTTGGCTCGTAATAAGCAATATATTAATTTAAAATTATTAACAACAGAAATCGCATACGGTAAGTAATGATTATTAACATAATCGCTTTCCGAATTGTTCACGACATCGAATAAAATTTTTCATTTAAAACAGATTTAAAATTTTGAGAAAAGTTCGATTTCATGTAGGAAAAAAACCAGTTGAATCGTTATAAGAAGATGCGGGAACATTTGAAAGAGATATGTGTTCATTCAATTCCGCGATATTTACATACGGCAATTAAGAATAATAGTGGTCCGACTATTGTAGCCCACACAGAAAAAAATGCCGGATCTCTTGGTGGAAAAATTGTTGGTGTTACATCTGAAGGACCAGCGGAGGCAGAATCTCTGGCCTCCCGGATCCGCATAAGGATGCAAACCACACACAGTGCCCAACACATTGCCATAAGTTCACTGCCGAGTGTATCAACACTGGTGGCACGAGGGGACACAGATGTCAAAATCTGATTTTCACGTTCCCACAACGGAGTAAAAAGGCAGTGCGAACTTCTGTTTTGTTTTTCTTTTTAAATCAATCCGGGCATGAAATGCTGTTTGACATGCTGTCACAATCTCCCTTTCCATAAATTTAAAACAACAATGATGTTTTATAAGCGACAAAAGTTGCTTTTTAACTTATTCACATAATAATTCCGCAAGGCACGGCTTCACATATTTTCATTGAAATTATCCCGGTTGCAGAAGAAAAAATTTATAGCACACATTAAAAACCTTCAATTCCAGAATTCCAAACATGTCAAATGATATAATATCTTTATAATTTGCAGTCATTTGTATAACACGCAGAAAAAAAAAAAGACCATTAGTCGCATATTCCCCGGGGGAAAGATTAATCATTTTCTTCCTATTTGTATGTGGGTAAATTCATAATCCATGACTCATACAAGATCATTTAATATTTAAGTGATAGACGAATGATCCAAATAGCGATCATTACGGATCGCGAATCTACTTTTACTTTGGTTGCATAATAATTGTATTTATGCTGAAAAAAACTTTGATGGAAAACTGTAACGCCGCAAGTTTTGAGAAACGACTTCAAAAAGGAAATTTACTTATGCAACTCGATTTTCGCCTTAATGTATATGTGTACGTCTCCCCATGGTTTCCCGCATCGAAATTTTGAGCCCGCCAACTTTGGCCAAGAGAGATTTCGGTTTCGAAAGGAGCGAGAAACTGCATCAGAGCCAATCGTTGTGCCACCCGAGAAGAGTAAAGGCGGTTGGCGCGTGCTTCCCCAGTCCCTTCTTTCTCTCGCAAAGAGAAAAAGGTCAGAAATGAAAACTTGATTTCGCACAAAGCGAAAAGACGCCGCGAATGGCTCACAGGCGTTCAACTTTTATTTTTAAAGTTGAAAGGAGAAAAACGGAAAAAAAAAAAAAAAAGAAAAAAGAAAAAGAAAAGAAAAACACCTCACCTTAGCAACTCCTGAGGACAGGTAGTTGGCAACGATCGGGCTAACCTGGCCGTGGGATTCCAGCGCCAACTGAGTGAGCTCGGCCGTGTGGTATCCGGGAGGATGGTTGCAGTTCCTAAGATGCTGCAGCAGTTCCGGATCTTGGAATGCGAGCGCTGTTGCCAGGACAGCGAAGAAAAAGAACGCTGTCTGCGGAACAAGAAAAATACGATCATTTTTACACGCGTCGAAAGCGGAGACGCTCCGGAAAATTGGAAAACTCGGCTCGATCCGGGTTGAAATTTTCAGCGCGGCAAACGTCGACAAGCGATTAATTTTCGAGGCAAAGCTCGTAGTTGGGCATCGCACATTACCATATTCCTTTAAGCCGTATGTGATCCGAACATTTTCCGAACCGTTTTCGTTACATTTAATTTCCAGCGGTCGAAGCGCAGCCCTTCGGGAGCGGCAAAAGAACGGGAAAGGCCGGCGACAGAGCGATTAACACTTTTCGAGAAATTTTTTAATTTAAAAAAGAAAGATTTGAATCAAGATAAAAACTCCGGGAGCGTCTGAAAAGTCGGAAATCACGAGAGAATGAAATCGGAATACAGAAATCTTTCGGTACTAAATTTCCGATGCATTTAAATGCAATGTCGGAAGCGAGTTAAGGTGACGGAAATCAGAAAAATGAAATCGTGCTCCAAGACATTTTCCGTGCGAAAATTCCGAGTCTTCGCCGGGCGAATGGAAAAACTTGTTTAATTTTCTATTCGAGACCAGCGTGACATCCGAACGCGGCGTAAAAATCGAAAATCCGTCTGCGATCGCGATGAAAATCGAAAGTGCAGGGCGAAGTTTTTCAGTTTTTTTTTTTTCGCGAAGCAAAGTAAAAAAAACCCTCCTGCAGTCAGCCGCCGCTGACTGGCACCTCCTGCAGTTTTACGCGGGAGGCAATTCGCGCTTTTCAGCAATTCCGGAGCAGACCCAGCTCGGGTGCCAGCCTCGGGAGAAGCGCTCGCACTCTTACCTTCATCGCTGGAACCTCTGTCGTATAATCCACTTAAGCGAGAAAAAGAAAAGAAAAGAAAAAAAAAAAAAGATCCAAAATCACAGAACACCCGAGTTAATGTTTATTGTAAATAATAGTTGTTAGTGGACAATATACTCTCTTATATATTGCCCTAGTTTATCCGTCTCTCTTTGGGTGGGGCTATCGGTAGTGACCCATGCACACTACGCTTTCCTCTTTTGCCTGCATTTTTCTTGCAGTTCGTAAGATACGCTAACAATGCGGTAGGAGGGATTAAAGAAATTTTGCGTTGCAGAGGGAAAATTTTTCGGGCCCGAGCCTGGCCCCCGAAAGAGGGAAAACGGCGCCATTTCGGGCTTGCGGTAGAAACGAACGCCGAGAAAAAGATTTTGCGAACCTCCGAAAGTGTCGCTTCCAGTAGCTGGACCCGGACGCATCCGCTTGCGTTCGGTTTTTTGATTTTGCTTACTGAATGACTTCGTCGGGGGGGGCTTTTTCAATTAACCCGAACGGCTTCCGACCCGCTGCTGATTCACGTTCGCGGTCGAAATTGGTAATTTGATGTTTGCTCTCTCGGATCACGATTACAATGAAAAAAAAAGTTTTACTTGTCGGGATAAGATCGTGCCAGTTGGGAATGAGATAAGGAAAAAGATGTAATGGAAAAGAAAAAGAAAAAAAAAAAAAAAAACCTTCATGTATATTGAATTTGCTCCGGAGCACGTTTATCTCTGTCGCCACAAGAAGTGAAGATATTTAAATCTAATTATTACATGCGATGTTATTTGCTCTGTCATCGTTATTACAAATACATTTTTTTTTTATTTTCCGTGTATGTGCATGTGTGCGGGTTCGTGAAATTGTTCCTTCTCCCGAAAATTCGAATTAAAAAATAATTCCTTTTTCGAGTCCGCAGTAATATTGCACCATTTGGAGTGTGCAAACTGACCGGAGTCAAAGCCGTCAGGATGCCCTTAGAAATTTTCATTTTTCGAGTTGGATTCTCATCGAAAACACTTAAAATTTTCACCATAGCCGATTCGTCAACTGCGCTTTTTCTCCTTCACTCGGTGCGCACACCCAGAGTGGTCAGTTGACCGGTGCCGAACCGACCGCTCGCCTTTGACCGAATTTCAGTGATGCTTTCTTTAGCTGTCGGGCCGGCGGCAGACCCGGAAGCGCTTTTTCCGAGGCGTCTCTCCTCCGGGATTTCCGAAAACCTCGACCGGGAACATGAAATTATTGTAAATTAATTATTTTCTTGTTCTCCTTGGACGGTTTTCCCGCGTTTATGCGCTAATATTGATTTGCTGCGAGAAATTGCTGATCGCATTCGGAAAAAGAAAATTTACCGGGAGCTGCGAATAAATCCGGATGGGAAATCGCGAATGATCAGGTGCCGAAGGCTGGAACCGGAAAGAGGCGATTCGAAAGTGTGAAAATTCCGCATTTAAGACACCTCTGCAGTTGATCCAACGATTACGATCAGATTATAATTTTAAACTTTCAAATTTTTATTATTCGCACATTTTGGACGTGTAACGCAGCGCGGGAGATGGACTGGTTGGCTTCTTCAAAATTAAAAAAAAAAAAAAAATTCGAATTTTAAAATTTTTTTCGGATGCCGTTCGGAAACCTGAGGCTTCAGGTTTCAACTTTTGAAAGGGAACACTTGGCGTGGCAAAAAAATTTTAGATTTTTAGATTTTAAACTACCGCAAAGCCTGAGGTATTGCACAATGTTGATCTTTATATATATATATATATATATATTACAAAATGTTACACGTTAGTTAATTTTTAATTGCTTTTGTAATTGTTCCGATTCAATTCGATCTTTCAGCATTGTCTTTGCGGCGAAATAATTTTGTAAGTTATCGGGGGAGATTTTAAGGTTTCGGCACCCGATTTAATCACAACCTTGATTTACAAATATTAAGGAATTTTTAAGGAGGGCGAGGACTGAACCTGAGAGTTGTGAATGACTTTTTATGTATGAATATTAAAATATAAAGCGGTTTTTCAAGATTTTGAGTCTAGTTTAGATTTTAAAATGAAGTTGATCTGATACAAAACGCAGATATTTCACAATACGTTCTGCAGTGCGAAACACCGTTTTATTAAAGATCTTTGGACGGGGTGGTGAGGATCCAGTTTTTGGACGAAGGAAAAGGAGAATATCGTTAATTTAACAATTCCTCGGATGATAAATCCGGGATCCGGGGGCAGCCTCGGATCGACGTTCGCCTTCTTTGGGAATTCGTGGGCACCGGACGATGCGGGGGTGAAGGAAACGCGCCCGGAATCGGGAGCGGTTTCCCGGGGATCCCCTCGGGTACCGGGGGAAAATCGCTTTTCCAGATCGCGCGAGGCGCCTTCGGAATTCGGATATTGAAAGCGTGGGACCGCGGGCGTCGGCCTTGCTCTCCTTGCCCCAAGACCCAGGCCGAAGTGGTAAAATATTTCTTGCCGATCTTCCTTTCTCTTTTGTACAATGCCGGACCTCGAAGGATACAAATAGGAGAGGAGAGAAAAAAAAAATAAATAAATAAATAAAAAGTTATTATTAAACTTTCAAATCCGAAATTATTTCCCATTCCGACCGCCGTCGCACCGCGTACCTGGGACCGAACTCGTTCCCTCTCTCTTCACATCATCTTGTTTCATTGGGAATTCGCCGATCCGGGCGGTGAAAGGTTAAGCTTTTCCGGATGAAAGAGGACGAGCGTTCACTTTGCTGCGGGTCATCTTTCGGGATTGCACTTGCATTGGTGCGGAGGCTTGACTGACCGCAAACGTCTTTGTAATGAATACGAATTCCCGCCTCGGAGTCAATCTGGACACGAAAAGGAAATTAGATGGGCGATAACGTCTTTATTAATGATCCTTGCACTGGAAGATACGATGCAGGGGAATAGTTCGCACGTCGGGGCTGCTAAATATCAGTCCGGCATGGCATTAACGTTTGTCGGCATTCTCGGGCACCGCTTTGACGTGGTGCTTATTAATTGAAAAAGGATGAAGACTTTTATATTCAGCAAATGACCCATTACCATCATCACCTCCTTTTAAATGCACATTAATCGATTTTAATTAAACGTCTTATTACCTTCAACCGATACACAACGAAATCATCCTGCAAGCGGCAAAAACATTTTTTTTTTTTTTTTATTGTTATTTATTCGGAACAATGTTGAGTAAGCCAACAAACTCAATCAGTTTGCCTCGGACAAATTTATTTATACCGAAACTATAAATTTCTGCTACGTTATTTTAAAATTTTTCTACATTAATCATGCAGACATGTAATCAACATAAGTTTCTCTAGAGCGTCATAATTGATATTTATTACGTGTATTAAAATTTACTTATATTACTAGGAGAATTATGTTTTATTTTTTATTTTTTTTTAAATGAACATTGACCTGATTATTGATTTCATGTTCGTTTTATAAAAACTACCTTAACACATACTTATTCAATCGTCGAACACTAAACTTACCAGTATTGTAATTATTTAAGTGACAAGTTTTTACCAGAAGTTTTGCAGATAAACGTATTTGCTTTTGACTTACGTTTTTTCTTGGTACGTAATGTTATTTTTATTACCAAGAAGGATTATTAAACAGTACCTTTATTTGCTGTTAGGCAGACCCAAATATTTTCCGATATAACGTGTCGACCAATTAATGAGATTAAGATCCTTGCATATATTATATCCTGCAATGTCATGTTTAATTTTGACTTCATATACTTCTGCCTGTGACCTTCCAGCAAGTAGCCTTTGAGTAGTGAAATAAGTCAAACTATGTTCTGTGATCGTTCGCAGTTCAAATTAATTATTTTAAAGCCGGGCAGACCTTGCTTGTATGACGAGATTTAAAATGTAAATGAAAGAAATTTTTCTTTTTTGGGTTCTGTATTTATGCAGAAGATTTTTTTACTTTTTTATTTTTTTCCTTGCAACAAATTATTCGAAGAGTTCGAAGGAGTTCACAAAATAAAATGCGGCGCTTCGAATCTTGGCGAAAAATTATACGATAAACATTTTCCTGTGTCGTACATACATTAAAAACCGCTATTCCAGGTGTATCGTCAAAATTTTTAAATAGCTGAAAAATTAAGCAAAATGAAAAGGAAACTTATTAATAACTGACGGGGAAAAAAAAAAAAATTTTTTTCATCACTGAATTTAGTTAGCAAACTGGGAAAACAAAACTTTTTACTTCCAGTTACCCTGAACTTCGGCTTTTCACTGATTTTGTAATTTTCCAGTGGTTTTTAGGGACATTTTCTCAGACCTTTCCTGCAGCGTTTTTCCCCAAATCAGCTTACTCAGGCGGCGGGCTAATACTAAGTGTGTAGTTTTTCATTCCGTAACCAGTTCGCAATTTGCCAATTCTGCCCTTTTGACTCGGTGCTCAAATTTTAATAACGCATTCAAAGCGAAGCTCTCCCCGCAACCATCTTTTTATTTTCTTAAATAAACGGCATGGGAATGAGCAAAATTTTGCAATTTTATAAATCGAAATCAGATTTACGGGCTAATTTGAATAACGTGTTTTTGCGCGAATCAGCGATTGGTCTTGTGAAGAATAAATTTATTAATTAGTTATATAATTATAGGAGAGATGCTAAAAGTTCTGTTGCGAGCCACCGGAGGAGATATATAATTCGACAATACATGTAATTAAGGAATTGCGATACGAACGCCATTCTGATGGATTGTGCAGTTTCAGTGTCCGATCTGAATAATTGCTGATTATCTTAACCTGATTTCTATTGCCGCAGCCGATGTTCGGAAATCTGACCAGAGGGTGATCCAGCATGGTCCTCCGGTGCAAACCCAAGTCATGTGCTTACCGACGACGATTCAGTTTCAATTCAATTCGGTGTTGCTCACTGATCAGAAGTTTTACCACTGCGTTTTTCAGCAAAATAATTCTTATGTTTTAGGTTAAAATACGATCCAGTTCCGCGTGCAGTGCGTCGGTCAAATTCAATGTAATTTATTTGTTTATTTTCTTTTTTTTTCTTTCCTCTTTTCAACGCGGTTTATTTGTCGAATTTCCTCGAGACCGTGCCGGGCTTTTCCAAGTTCTGGAAACTTCGGGATCCGCTCTTTTCCTCGGGGCTCACGAAAAGGCAACTGCAATGCTCCGATGCACCGCTTGGAGGAGCACGAAAAAAAATCGAAGATCGAAGAGAATCGTGAATCATTCGGACCGGCGGTGGTACCCGAATGAATGCCCTCTGGAGAAGAACCGCAGCGGCTAACTACTGCCGCCGTGCGTTGAAAGCTGTTACGGATGTCCAAACATTGGACAGATAAACGATGTAGTTTTTCCGCGCACGAATATTCGCTAAATTTCACAGCGACCCCGCTCCACTTCAGGGCGCCCTGACTCACTTCCATAATTGATTTTGACATTGACTTGCACCATGTCATCGTGCTTTGACAGTCATCCGTTGGTGTCGTGCCTTTAGCAAAGTGTTGGCGTGGCATCTGAGAAAATTGCACGCGAATTGCAACGGGTTCCTTAATGAAGTTGAGATATTTTCTATCTCGCCGTGAACTCTTGACACGCCCCTGTACGAACCCGAGGATAACATCGCCTTTCTGATATCGGAGCACTTTATCTATCGAAAGCTCGCATCTCGATCTTGCGTTAGGTGCCGGGCGATTTTCTGCCATTTTTGAATCGCCCAAGCTCCCCGGGTGTGCGCACTTCTCTTGTTCGCGAGCCCTGCTCTTGTTACGGAAGGAGACCGATCAGTTTCGAAAATCGTTCGGTTCGATTCGCCAAAATTCTTCAGCAAGGTATATCAAAAGCATAAAAATGATCCGGTTGAAACTGCATGCGTGACAACTTGCCGATTTCAAATCCGTTCCTTAGACAGTGCCGAGCTTCTTAATTGCAAAATTAAATGTATCTTTCGCGAATTTTCGCGTGAACCATCTGAGTAATGACGGAAACCAATTATATAATCGATTCTTGTATGTGCACCAAGTCGCGAAGAAACTATTTCCCGCATATTGGTTTTCGTTCTTCCTACGGGGAAAACGCCTTTTCACTGGCTCGGTTCGTGGCAAGTGGAAGATCCTTTTCCGTCTGGAGAACGCGGCCGTCCCGGCAGAAAAGTTTCGGCTTCCACGCGGACCGGACTGGAGCCACACGCAGTCGAAAGACCTCCGTCGCTTGAGAATCAGATGGAGCGTAGGAAAAATGGTTTCGATCGTTTTATCCGGTTCGATATCGCATCCTTAAATATACGGACGTGAATGGTGGACGCCCTCGTAAAAGATCAGATCGCCTCAAACAAAGATGCATGAGACATCGATCATTTTTGAACTGTCTTCGTGTGACCGGTACCTAAATTTCTTGTCGGTGCAGGTCATTAGCTTTGAAAAAAGAAACATTGGTTTTACGTAAATGAGTCGAGCATTCGGACGAAGACGGAGAGGAAAGCACAGAAATTCACCGATTTAATTTGGAAAATCACGTTTTTCTCAGCTTCCATTCCAGCAATAACAATCGCGTGGCTTGGCCATTGGGTAAAACCACACCAAAAAGTGCCCTCCCAGGAACATTTTTATACCTTTCCACCGTGCAAAATTATGGTACATAATGTGTGTTATCAAGCTGCCATCGTTTCACAAAATCATATGAATTTGCGTCTAGTTTCAAATACCCACAAAGAATATTTTCGTAAGTTTTTTTTTTTTTTTTTAAATTAGAACACTTATTCTGTTTCACTCGCATACAATATGCCGAGTTTTATAATAGTTTCCTTTTTATCCTTAAGAAAAAACTCATAAAGCCGCGATTCATGCGGTTTAGCATTTTGTCAGATTCTGTACAAATCTCCATATGGCTTTGCAGAATGCAATTTTGGTACATTTTTAGAGCGGAAATTTCTCCACAAAATATTCCCATCGATTTGAACAATATCGATACATATTTTGATTCATTTGTTTGATACATATTTTTCATTGGGATATCAAATAAATCATTTTTAACCTGAATTGCAGTTTCTTGTACGGGCCTTTGTCTCGAGGCTTGAGTCGTTGTAAAAGCAAAATTTGTGATTTTTTCAAGTATAAAGCATTACGTAACATATTTAAACGCATAAGTGGTCTGTCGCATTTTAACCATAACTTATCGAAAAATAATTTTCGTCTAAAAAGGTTAGCGCTAATTGCCTGCCCCATTTAATAATTGTTGATATTGCTTTTACGAATATTGAATCATTCCTTGACATTATCGTGAAAAAATAGCGCTAAAAGTCAAATACGTAAATGCAACAGAATTGTTACGTTGGATTATTAAGAGAATACAATTTTTTTTCCTTTAAGTGCCAGAGAGCGGCCGCAACACCTTCGAAGGTATCTATACATTTGCTTAAAAATATAATTATGGTATTTTCCTTGCAATGTCGACATTTTCGTCCAAGGGGAAACGCAATTAATACTTCATAACTTTTAAATTTATAAAATTTTTCACACGCTTGAGATAATTATAGGATTATTATCTAGAAGGGATGACAACTTTATATTCATAAACCGAGCATTTATGCATTAAAAGTGCGTTTTTGTTCACGCGGAACATACGCTTCGGTTGGAACAATTGAATATAAAAGTTCATGCAGATATTGTCTGCAGTCGTATGGAATTGCGATTGTCACGAGCTGCTTATGCTATTTGCCACTCTGTCTTAAATTCCACGGAGGATTTTCTGACGGTCGATGACCAGACGGGAGACGCTTTGGGCTGAATGCAAATACCTCGAATCGAAGAACAGCGACCGATTTTGTCAAAAGGCTCGCGAAAGGCTCGTTCCCCTTCGTGCCCATCTCTCTCTCTCTCTCTCTCTCTCTTTACTGTCGGATTCTTATGCGCTACTTTTAGGTGTGCAACAGCGCTTCAGAATTAAAACGTTTTGAGTTTTGAAAAGAGGAAAACAAAAATAGCAGAGATCTATCCGGAGCCGTCATTATTTTAATTCCCCTACCTCATATTGAATATTGCCTAATGATATGCGGTTTTCGGCCTTGATTGGTCCGGCGCTATATCCGACGTTATAATACCTACTTCTTAATATTTCTGAAGCATAAAGCCACGCCTCCCCAAATGCGATACCTGAACTTTTTCGTTTAAGAAATAATGATGGTATTGTGCAAAAGCCAGCGTTCTCGTAATTAATTACGGTAACATTGAAAAATAAATAATGTTATTGGATACAGAAAACTTTGGATTGTGGCAATACCCGCATAACATATTCGAGATATTTGCAACAATTTTATTTTTCCCCGGCGTTTGAGGAAATCGCCTTGCCGGGTGGAAAATTGCATGATTCGGTTCTTATATTTGAAATGGAAGAGAGTCCATTTCTATCGGAAATTCCTTGCTTGTAATAATGAAATACAGCACGGGCAGCAAGCCAAGGCATGAAATGTTCCATGTGCCATTACTTTGTATGTGTCAAAAATATTTTTTAAATGCTTAATTCAGACCGTGAACTTCATTTAAAAAAAAAAAAATTAATATTATTACGTGATTAATATAAATTTATACGGCGTTTCTTGGACCCAAATACAGGCGGATTAAAATAAATCATTTCCATGAAGAATTAGCCTCATTTATTTTAGATAAAATATAAAAATTTTTAACCGCACAATATATTAGAAAGTATTACCTAATGCCTAACTTGTAAGCATTTAATCTAAATCTAATCGGGTAAAATGCCTTTTTTTTCTCTCTCTCTCTCTTATAACCGATAATTTCATTGGTAATTTATTGATTTAGACCGAGTGATTAAAAGTGACCCTCCTACTATATGACCTGGTCACTATGATTCGGCTATGAAAGTTGCTCATACTCAACACAATCTAGGCTTTTGCGCTGTTTCATTGTAGGTCATGGCAGAAGACCGATCAGAAGACAATTGTTATGGTTTTTCCGTTGTGCAAAACTCTGGTTTTGATTTCCATTCCAGCAGGAATCTTGCTGAATATCCGCAAGATCGCAACTCGGCAATTCGAATGGAAAACAATGAGAATATATGTGTCTGACGCGACTGGAGGAGAAACGAAAAAAAAGGTGATTCTCCCCGGCAGTGGTGGAGCCGATCTCTCCAGCTCCAGCATTCAGAAGGATTTTCTGGAGAGAGAAAAGATTTCTTTCTTTCCTTTTCCCTTCTTTCCATCCTCATTTCTTTGCTCCCCGCAAAGCGTTACAAAAATCAAAAGTTGGCGTGGAACATTTTGAAAGTCGGTTTGGCAGTTAATTTTTGCATTTGAAATTTATAAAAATAAACGAAAAACTGGTTTGGGTTATTTCTTTTTCTTTTTCTTTTTCTTTTTCTTTTTTTTTTTTTTTGTGATCGGCAATCGAGACTTTCTGAGATTTCCCCGTACCTGCCACGATTTTGCAACGGCATACATACAAAAAAAGCGCACTCACCACCGTATCTAACGACCCATCTAATTGGGTAAATATTTAAATTTATTACTTCAAAAATGGAATTTACGTGACGTTACTGGGTTGCAAGACATACATTTTTCTTTCTTTTCATAAAATTAGGGAAATGCGAACGTTAAAAAAAGAAAAAAACGATTTTTCGTGAGGCATCTCCGCTGTGGAAAAATTCGAAAATGGGGGCCCGGAAATCCCAACCTCGGGGGAGGGGGGGGGTTTAGCGAACCCGCGAATCCATGGGAAATTTAAATATCCAACAGTAAAGAAAAGAAAAGAAAAAAAAAACAAGGTTCATATTTGCGCTGTTAATGGTGGCTTGTAAAAATTGGAATTTTCGCCCAAATTTTTTTTTCTTATGTCACACCCGAAATCCGAAGTGCCGGAAAAGTTGCCGCAGACGAATAAGAACGCTTCGAATTCTTTTCACTTTCTCACGAAGAAATCTGCTCGGTCCTCCGGCAGACATTTCTGTCGGAACAATAACAGAAACCCAAAAAAGCTTCCCTTTTTTGCCCCTCCCCCCCATTGATTCGAACGGGGCAATAAAACGCATCCCACAATTGCGAATCGTGAATAACAAGTGGTAAAAAAAAAAAAAAAAAAATGATGTTTATATACTAAAAGTAAATATTATCTTTATATACATGCCTTAGGAGACGTTGACTTATTTTTAACTAAGTTTAATATAAAGTACCAAAACTTTCGGATAACTTGCTCATTAAAGCCTCACACTCTTATTTTTATTTATTTATTTATTTTTTTTTTTTCAATTTTCCGTATATGACGCGATTGGACATGAGCATAATTTAGTCTGTATCATATTACATAAAGTGTTATGTTTCTTATAAAACGGTTCATCTCATGTGATACTTCTCGCTCATTAGAGAAACCAGGTAATTAAATATCTTTATTATTATTAAAAAAAAAAAAAAAAAAAAAAAAACCAAATTTTTTTTAATGATTTAAAATGATCCACCCAAGGCTGGACCGGCAACTTATTTTAGGTAACGAAATAATTAATGTTGTTCAGAAAAAGAGGAAGCTAAAAAACGCTTTCAATACACAAACTTGGTCCCTTAATGGTATTTCACGTTCAAAATTCATGCTCGAATAACGTCGAAAGTGAATCTTTCGCATACTGCACAAAGAAGGGAACCTTCGTGTTCTTGCGGATAACAAAACGGTTTCCCATTCGGTCGGTCAGGTTAAATTAACTTTTAACTTCCTAACAAATGGTTACATTTGATCCGCAATTAGCGAAACTGTTTTTTAATGCGTTTAGCGAGGGAAAAGGTCAAGAGTTTAAAGTTAATACGTACAAGTATGCACATTGACATGCGCATGTATCGGGGAGATATATTTTTAGATATTATACATGGGAAGGACCTTAAATAAATATAATTAATTTAATTAATCACATATCTCACATTCGTTAATATTTATTTGATTAATGATCTTGCACAGGGTCGATTCGGTGACTGACAAGGTGGTAAAATTTCAAGCTCCCGATCTCTTGAATTGCACGGAAATCGCATTAGGACGACCATTTCCTTCCTTGTTCCAAAAGCTCCAGCCCGTTTCCCGACAGGAGAGACAGTTACTGGGCGGGGGATAAAAGCGATCGAACCTTTTTTCCGGATTGGACCGGGTTGGAGAAAACGCTGCGTGGTTTTCCCGCCCTGCAAAACCGTTCGACCTGACTGCCAATTTCCTCGTTTTCTCCGGCTCTGCCGGGAGCAGGCACCCGAATCTCTTTCCGCTGCGCGGAGAAGCGACAACCCGGCGCGCCGCGAGTGCAGGTTCGCCTGTCAGAACAAACCCGAAGCTCGAATTTTGTTATTTTCCACGTCGAATGACTAGCAAAACGCAATCCATCTTTCGCTTACGTCGTTCTGACGTCGGACGGGAAATCCCGAAAAGGTTTGGGGCTTGTAAATCATCGAAACATCATTGGAGTCACCTTCTAAAATCACCTATTATTTTTTTTTTTTTTTGCAGTCCCCTGCACGTTTAGCAAATGAAAAATTTCACTCAATTATGTATTTTAACAGATTGAATGGGCAGGTACAAGCATAATCAAATTTATGTATTTAATCTTTCTCCTTTTTTTTTTTTTTAATAGCCGAAAATTTATTTCTCCATCAACATACTGAAATCGCCCCGGACAACTGCCATCAATTCAATTCTGACTTATCGGGAATCCAAATCGAGACAAATACAAGTTTTACACATCAACCTGCATCTAACCTTAGGAAAAATTAAATGTACAACAGTTTAAATAATAAATTTAGAAGCATTACATAACGGTCCGTTGATGAAGAATTGTTAGAAAGGCGATTGGCCGGAATTGCTTTTGTTATTACAATGCCGAGCGGAAAACTTATTGTAATTCATTCATTCCCCACGATAGGTTTATAGGTCATCCAGTTGTGAAACATATCAAATTTTCCATATATTTCGGTCGTTTTTAAAATATTTCTCATGTAATGTTACTCCACAACCAGTTACCGATATTATCAATTGATGTCGGGCGTTTGACTGCACTTGAGGAATCAGTAACGATCCGCATATTTGTCGATTTTCTATAGACAATTTAATCCATTTTGATTTAAAAAAGTTACAGCCTGCGGTATCGTTTGCAATATCATTTTTTAAACACACACTCACATATATATATACATATATACACTTCTTATAAGATGTATTAACTTTAATTCTCTGAATTATTGTCTTGAGAAGATCGCTGTATCTCTCCTGCGGAAAGCCGGACAACCTAAAAAAATTGTTAATAAATACGTTTGCCTTTTGACGAGATAAAAAAAAAAGCCTCACAAATTCACTTAACCATTAATTAAAAATAATAAGTAATAAATTAAGGAAAAACTTTTAAAAAGTGGGAATAATTAAGATAAATTTTCGTGTTAAAGAAACATTTACATGCTTTAATGTTAAAATTTTGCTCTAAACCACTATGAAATTTGAAAAGAGTAGCACATTCATTGAAGAAAAAAATTAATATTTATAATACAGCGTATTATATTTGGCAAAGATTAGCGAAGTAGCGAGCAATGAAATAGTTTCGAATACATTAATTGTTATTAAAGTTTATAAGATTTTTCTTTAATTGAATGCTTATGTAAACGAATGCATAATTAAGAAATGCCAAGATTTCCCAAATGCGTAAATGTTTCTCATTCGGACCTTGGAAATATTCCTTTATATGGCGCGCGAATATTCGTCACGCAAAAATTTCGTGTACACAAGCACGAACCGTCGTCTGGCGACACGTTACTCTGCTACATATTTAATGTCGGGACAATTTCCGGAATAAAAAAAGTGACCGAACATTTCTTCACAAACAGCACTTACAAGAGAACAGGTCCTGGTGCGAGTGACTCATTAACGCCCTGCCCAATTCTGCGAGTCTGGGCGCGCGAAATTATCAAAATGAGTTTTCCGGAATTTTTCTATCGCCTCGATGGCTCCAGCCCGCCAGCGATTCATTTTTTACGCCGTGAAAAATCAAGTTTTGGGATTTCGCCCCGATCCGTTCCGGGACGGAAAATCGATGCGGGTCTTTTCTTGTGCCATCCGAAGAAAATTCTCGAAATTCCTGTAAAAATAATTTCGGCATTTTCCCGGAGACTTTTCGCCGCTCTCCTGACCAAAAACCGCCCGTTTCACTGCCGACATTTCCTCCCGTTTTCCGCTAAGAGCGTGCTGCAAGGCGGACCTCTGCGCGTTATGCGACGTCGGAACCAAATCCGTGGTTTACTTTGCTGTCCACGTCCAAATCAGCTTTAAATGCGAACCCGCTCCGGCGAAAATCCCTGATGGTGTATTTGAAAGGGGAAAATGGTCAGCAAACGGCGGGAGGCGTTTGAAACTGAAACATTTATTCTTTTCGTCGGAGTGAGCGGTTGTCTGTTCCGCATTCTGTTCGTCAGAGTCGGGACACTGCATCGAGTGTGAAAAGTTTCACGCAAGTGCAGTTCAGGTACAGATAATTTAACGGGAAAGTAATGAAAACCATTTCAACGGCTGGCATGAAGGCGGGTCCCCCCAAGACCCGCCTAGAATTGAAAATTTCCGCAAGGCGAGGGCCGCAGAACCTTCGCGTTTCGGTGAGTGATCCTGCCGAGAGAAAGGCTTCGCAGAGGTCGTCGGAATTTCCGACGGAAATCGAATTCGGACTGACTCGGTCTTCGGCCTCCGGTCAAGGGTTGCGTAAGATACTGCCTACCAGGCACGGTGCCTTTCTTTCCGGATACGAAATTTGCTCAATTACCTAAATGAAAACGAGGCACGGACGAACTTGTCAGTGCAGGACTAAGGCAAAATCCTCAGATGCATAAAGATAGCGGATGAACACGAATTGCACGAGTTTTTGTAAGTTCCAACTAACGAAAATTTCATGTTTTAACGAACTGGAGTATCATGAACGTGAAGTAAATCTTATCTAGGTGTGACCCCCCCGTCAACCGTTCAAACAATAACTTTCCTACATACAAAGGATGAGATGTGTCAGTTCCATGACTGCATTTTCCGTTGCTGCGTCGGAGACAGGTTGCCACTTACATAACGCCGACATGTCACTATGCTCCACCAAATTAATGCATTGGAACAAGTGAGCTGCCACTGGCGATCGAACTGTGAAAGACATGACATTTTTACAATGTCCATTCGATTAATTATTTTTAATAGATAAATGTTATTAACAAAAGTAAATTTAGCGATTAAGACGTTTGAACGCTGAAAGTTAGAAATTCGTATTACATATAAACAAGCAATATATCTCGTATGCCAGTGTGTAAATAATTAACTATCTAAAGTATTTTTTTTTTTTTTTATGCGCACGTCGAATCCTTAATAAAATCGTAAGAGTACAAAAATTAACGTTTTGTAACGATTTGGAAAAATCTACATCAGCTCTAGTTGGATTCATAATAATAACTGTTTCGTACGATGTGATGTTCCTTCATCGATTCATGATGTCAGCTAAGTTAAAAGACAAATATCTTATTGACGTGGAGTGGAAGAAAATTATTCAAAACCAAGGATCCTATTTTACAGTTTTATACCGTTTAAAGTTATACTTTTATACCTGTTACACCTTATAATTTTGGCCTCGTTTGTTTATTTAAAATGGGGATATTAAACAAAAAAAGTGGTGTGTTAATTTAATAAAATTTTCTAATTCTGTACATTGCTCATTTTTATGTAACTCTACATAACAATTCATCATCTCGAAATCACGGAGTCGAAAAAGAAGCGTTACTTTAACGGCACCGTTTGCATTTTAACTTTCAACCTGAAGGATTTGAACTTTTCCCGTTGTGCGTGCTTGATATCAGAGACATGATTTTAATGTGAAGATGATTAAAAAAAAAATTAATGTATAATTCTTATTTATTATTAAATATCTGCTGAATATTGAGAGAGAGAGAGAGAGAGAGAGAGAGAGAGAGAGAAATGAATTATACAAAATATTTACGGAGACAATTTAAATAGTTCGACAAGAAAATGAAAGAATGTTTATTTTGCAATTGTAATAGGATCCTCCAAATCGAAAATCCCCCGAGGTAAGTTAATGCTCGATACAAAAACTCAGCCGTATAATTAGCGACACGCAAAATGTTTGTTGTTTTATATTTATGGTTGAAAAAGAATCGCCGAAGAAGCAGCGTCTAACGGGGCAAAAAGTAATGGAAAAGCGGATTTTTCCACGACGGGAGTGGATTTTCCGGGTTCCTATGCCGCCAGCCAAGGGATTAATTTCGCTTATCCATTTCACGTAACGGCAGCATTGGATCTGCTGCCGAAATGGCTGTGGCACAGCGCTGCGCCCGTGGAGGCGCGGAATCCAGCCATAAATTTTCATCACCGAATATTAAGGCAGTGTCAAATCCAAATTAAAATATTATCAAGGTGAGTTTGAATTTTTTCTTAAATTATGTAATAATTGAATAGTTTTAAACTTATTCATAATCATATAATTTTTATATCTTCCAGCGGTGGTTTTTTTACCATCACAACCAAAAGAGCATGGCCTTCTTAGTTTCGCCGTGTCATTTATAAAATTGTACTAGTTACGAACACGAGCAATTTTCTCTTTTTCCATTAGTGCGACACAATATATCGCCCTTTTTTTTCTTTTTTTTTTTTTTTTTTCCTTGTCGACCGGATTATTCGTCCGCGAACGAACCGTCCGAGATTCGTAAAATCCCGCTCGAAATTTTTACCGGATTGCGACAAATGCGAATCCGCTTGCTTGGATGCGGACGATGCCGGCCCCGGATCGAACCTGAGAAAGAAGTGGCTCCCGGGCATTTTGTAGAATGCGGATAATCAATTCCGCGTTGATGTTCCCTGCCATTTATCGCGGGATAAAAAAGAAAAAAAAAAGTTTGATTAACGAGCGAACGTGCGTCGCCCAACATGGAAAGCAAACAGTCAGAGAGTGCAAACCCCGATCTTTGTACCTGCTCGAAAGGCTCCGCTCGCCACATGTTCGAGGGAACGGGAGCGAACGCCTAAATCCCCGACGAGTACTCGTCGGCGGGATGGCGAAGGGAAGTGAAGCCGCGTACCTGAGTTTCTCAACATCCGCCCTTGTTAGGTTACGCGACGCAATTTTGCAAGATTAATCGACGGCTTAAATTCCTACTAGTATCTGCTACATGTGAACGCAATCGTTCGCATGCACAACACGCAGTTCCAATTTCCACATTTCAATACTCAAATGCTGTATCGCCTAATTTAAATCTGTATTCTAATGTCAACCTCTGGTTTTCACGATGAAATATCGTAACCTCCTCCCAATATGAGGATATATATGGGTGAAGGATAAATCTTTGCTTGTATTCATTAAGAAAATTTATATATTTACATTCTTAACGCTACATATAAATATATCTAAATTAAGTACAAGAGTAAAATTCCAACGATTTTTTTTCATTATACATATATTATAATGAGATAAAGTGCGCATATAAAACTTAATCACATAATTCCAGAAACATTTGCCGCTCATTTCTTCTATCGTGGAAAAACATTCTTTAAGTTTTGTCGAGCGTAATTCATAGTGTATCTTACATAACTGCCATTAAATTAGTCTTTCACATGTAAGTTGGCGAGGCTGCGACAGCTCCGACAATGCTACCATTATTCAATCGAAATTTTTAACATTTTCGACCGATATCATAGTCCTGGAGCTTTGGCAAAATAAAAAAAGATAAAAAAACGAGTTAGGTGACCAAACTGAAGATTCTGCATTTTTTATTTTAAATAAATGTATTTTTTAATATTTTACTACAACTCTCTTGTAATCTCAGTTGTAATGCATGGGTTTATACAATACATGAAAACGGCTACTCACATGGGGCGGTCATGAAATCAATTTGTTAGTTCATTCAGCGTGGCATGTTGAATTCCCCTGAGTTATAAATATCTTAAGTTTAGACAAAATTAGCTTTAATTTTTCCTCTTGAATTTGAAGTTTTGATGAAATATATTTCTTTTTAAAATACTTTTACCCGAATATGTGTCATTAGTACTAAATAATACAGCAGTACTGAGAATGGAGCATAATTAAATTTTTAGCCATGATAACATGTCTATATTTTCTTTCACCTTAAGATGAAATTTTTGAACTTCTTGCAAAATATGAATCTTAAACATGATCGTTGCAATTATTCTTGATTTTAGTTAATATTTTAAGATTAATATTCGGTTTTATATTACGTATATATGTATGTTGTATATATTACTTGCTGAAAATCTTGGAATTTTGTAGCTAATCTAAGTTCACATAAAAAATTTTTACGGCTTTCCGCAATATTATTATTGTTATTATTATTATTATTATTATTATTATTATTATTATTACCTGCGTTTAAAAATTTCATTTTATGTTGATGTTTTAGATCAAGATTTAGCGAATAAATCTTTGCCGCTCCATGATCTTTTCTGCCTCTTTCCTTTTGTATCAACTACACCGCACAATCGTCAGATCCACATTCAAACATCTCATCTCTTGTGGGCGTGTGAACGAGATGAAGACAAATCGAAAACAATCCGAACTCCGGAATGTCGAACATCCGACTAAACACTCCAAGAACCTGATCATGAAGAAACTTCTCTCGGAGAGCTCACTTTCGGAGTCATCTCCAGCATCGAAGATCAAATGCCGGGAATCATCACTGGATGTCCTTAACATTTCACACGAGGAGCGGTGACTGAGGCATTAAGTGTGTGTTCCTTCGCCGGCCGTGCTTTTTGGATTCGATCAACCCCTCGCGATCTAAGACAAAAGGGATGAAATTTCCCATTCCCTCTTTCCGGCGCCCGACCGCAATCGGTCGGCAGTGCTCCCGGTCTCCTGCCGGGGTGTCATCCCGCTCCAGTCCGTCCGCACCGAGACTTGGTTGGCTCGCCATCTTGCAAAGCTTCGGGGCTGATTGTGGTTGGTTTTTATAAGGACGAGTGCTCGATAATTTATTTTAAAAGCCGAAATCCATGACCAGAGAATTTAATTTTGTTTGCAGGAGAAAAAAAAAAAAATAACTTTTTTTTGGCACAACTTATTAGGATCCCTATTAGATCTAGTACAATATCATTACGACTTTTAATTACGCGATCGAAAACACGATGGCAAGTGAACTTAAAAGGAGACTGCCTTGAACAATGACGATCAGCGAGAAAATATTTCACCTTGTTATGTGTATTCTCGCATATTTTCACCGCATTATTTTTCACGAGCGATCTAATCTCATTAATAAATGAGATCTCGAGTTTGCACGTCAAATCTGAAACGCCCTCGACAGGCTCCACCTGTACAAAAATGAAAAGAAAAAGAAAAATCACAAAACAGGAGATCTGGAAGAACAAATAACAAATTTTATTTTTATGTCATTTTGCAGAGCGATGATGGATCAATTTGTGTGCGCTTAAAGTCGGGGAAAGGATTTGTCAATGTGGATAATTTTTGTTCGGAGATTGGACAATCGAGTTCCGATCCTGTCGAAACTTCCTCGCGTGCAGGGGCGGCTCCTCTTCGGCCGTGGTATTCGCTGAGGAAGGGAAACTTTTCGAATTTTGCGTTTTTTTTTTTTTTGCGCTCGCTCATAAGCCTTCCGGGACTTTTGCTCAAATGAAAAGCCGCCGGACGAGAGAGAAAAATCGTCGGATCCTTCCGCCTCCGTGTTTGCGTAAGAGAAAAAATTCGCGATTTTTCTCGTGCCACGTTCGAAGCTCAAAGTGGCGGCTCCTGCCCGGAGTGATTCGGGCCTCGGCCCCGGACGAATATCCAGAAAGTGCCGGATTCGGAACCGATTTCGTATCGTGCGCCCAAATCCAGTCGCGGATTCCAGTACGTCCGAGGCTCACATTTCGGTACGTGATTTTTCTCTTATTTCATAATAAATTAATTCCCCGTAAATGGTACGAGGTTCTGGACGAAAGAAACGTGTCATGCGTACACCGTACGACATGTGTGCATGCTGCGTGTACACATACACGTATATAATCGCATTAAAAGTGACGTGGTGGAATTTTTTTTTTTTTTTTTGGACTTATCTGCTGAAATTTCTCGTGCTGCACAAGCATAAAATTAAATTGTTCAACGTTTTTATTAAGCTCTTCGGCCTCCGCATAAGCTGTCATATAAAAAGAAAAAATTTCGACATCTCGCAGATTTATCTCTGGGTCATATCTGCAAATGTTTGTTTTCGTATCAATAAATTTAGAGTTCGATGCAGGAGTGGTCAACCTACGGCTCGATTCAGAAATTACAAATATTCACGTAAATGTATCATTATTGATGACGAGTTATTTCAGCTTCGAAACGCCATATATATATATATAAAAATAAAAAAACTCCGAATGTAGGGAAATTTTGAGGTTTTTCTTTTATCCGAAGACCGCGCAGCATCACGGCGTCGTTGGACCAGCCGCGTTGAAAGGGACTTAAATGCCCGTCTAAATCTTTAATTATATCTCCTGTCAAAACGTGGTATGTAAATATTTTTCGGGTTTAACACAACACTGACTAATAACCAGTCTGTTCACAATTAGCGTTTAAGCTTGTTATTAGCTAACCTGCTAAACGGTGGAAGCTATAAAATGATCAATTTTTTTTTTCTTTCTCTTCTTTTGTAATTTTGGATTTCGATTACGGAACTTAAATCACGGTTTTAACCCAAAATTTACGTTCGGCCGAGGGAATTTAGACACGGAGGCAGACAAATGCGGATTTCAAGCGAGAAAGAAAGAGGGAAAAATATTAAAGTCAAGCTTCATTGCGAAACCCCCGAAACGTCCGAACGGGTAATTTCCCCGCACGGAAAATGGCGTTCGACATTATCCGAATCAAATTGCACTGCCTGGAAACGTAATGGCGAAGAGACAAAAAAGCGAGTCCGAGATTCTTACGCATTATTTATAAGGGCCTTAAGCACAACTTAAAACGATGACAGATCCAAAAACGCCTGCAAGTGCTACCTGCACGTCCGGCAGCGGCCCATTTTGCCCTGTCAGGTTAAGGGGATTCCCGTTTTATTTTTCTCCAAACTTCCGTTCTTCTCCGGTTATCCCGCACACCCTCCTGGATCCGGAGTTTCGAGTTTTTCGATTTCGAAGCACGTGACGGGGGCGGGCAAAGTCGTATCGACCGTCTCGAATCGACTCGAAGTTCGTTCAGGTACGTCCGAACAGATCTGCTGGATCCCGGGAAGACGAAATAAGCGATGATTTTTTTTTTTTTTTTTTTAACGATAATAATAATAAAGTTCTTGAATAATGCTTTAAAGTGAATATTAGGAAATAAGCGACCCGTTAAAATTAACGCTTGAGTTTTTTGATACAGATAATGGACCAGTGTCATTAATTCTGACTAACGAATTAATTATGTATGCATTCCTTGAGAAAAATTTTTTCTTGTTAAAATTTATGGTTAATACTTGTTGCAATCTCAAAAAAATTGGCAAATAATTTTGTCGCGGCCCATGTTGAATGAAGTCATCGCGAAACCGCGAAAAATTATGCATCCGGGCCCGCGGATCCCGGAACTGCCCGAGCTGGAGCGACGACGGTCGCGGCGTCGCGTTCGTTCCGCGAGTTTCTCGCGTTGGGCAATCGAACGTGTAAGCAGACAGTCCGTACCGAGCCGCCCGACTGCGGGGTGCGTCGTGACCGATTCCCCGCTCGAGGAGCGATCGGCATCGGGCAAATTCGATTCGAACCGTTGGAAATATCGAAAGGGCCCCGAAGGACCAGCAGGAACGTGGTCGTGTGCCTCTAATCGGCGGGCCACGCCGGCTAATGCCCTGGCCTTACGGCTTGTTACTTAACGCCCGTCTATCCGATCAGAATGAGAAGCTCCGCCCTAGCGGGAATCTCATAATTTAAAAATTATAATTATCGGTAGCTCGTGCTTTTTAATTAAAACAGCGTTAATTCATTAAACCATATTATTTATTTTTATATTTGGCTATTTGTATTTATGGCGCCGACGAATGGAGGACTCCGTCTCGACCGGAGTGAGCCCGGCGCAATGCACATCGAACGGGGAGGCAAAATGGCTACTTGTTTCACACGCGGCAGTACCGGGTTTAAATTAACATTTTTACCCAGATCGATTTGGTCCATAAATATCTGCAGTGACAACATTTATTGCTGTGCACAACTCGACGATCTTTCGAAATGTTGCTGTGTTCCCTCGGGGCCCACGTGGCCGTAAGGGGGGGGGAAGTGTTCGACGTTTCGGTACCCCCCCCGAAATGCTGTCGCCACTGCGATGTCATGAAAATTTTTTCCTTTTCTGATTGCAAATAACGGCGAAACCACTCCGCTGAATATGTGATGTTAAAAACAGATCAAGGAAGACGCGAATCACTGAATTGCAATACACCCCGACTACGGCCATCCGGAAAAATTGTGTTACCTTTGCAGTTAACATAACAAAACAATTGTCTTAATCCATAGTGTAACCTGTAATTGAAAATAATATGACTTAATGTATATATGCATGATATAACTCAACTTATAATTGAAAATATCCTTTCCCATCTCTTTACAATTGACATTTTGGCAAAAAAAAAAAAAACCAATCGAGATTCATTTGGAAATTTGCTTTCGCGACGGTTATATAAATTGCACGCGAGACCGAACAATGTCCCTCGATTGCAATATGAAAAGTTTGAAAAGGTTATGGTTAGTCAGTCCATTCAGAAAATCAGTTATGGGAACTCTTTGTCATTAATGAAAGGAGGCACCGTAAAAAAAAACTTTCATACCGGCACACAAAAATACAAAATAATTTGTTGCTCAATTTGAATCTTAGATCATTGCAAATAGAGAGCGGAGAAAAAATAAATCTGTATAATGATCAGTTCGCATTATGTATTCTTTGAGATCTGTTCAGTCTCGGAACGATTCTTGGCGATTTTACTCGATTCCTTCATTTATTAAACTCCTGTCTTTTTTCTTTAAAGGCGACTCATCACATTATATATTTTAGCTTTTGTCAGTTGCAAAAGTTTATGTTAATTAATCTGATTGTAGAACGTTCTGCAGCTGAAAATGTTACGAATCAGTGATAAATACCGAAAAAAAAAAAAAAATCTAATTTGCATATTATTGAGGTTGGGAACGAGGCAATTCAACTGCAGAAAAAAGTCAATCAAGTTTAATAAATTACACGCAGTGTATGAAAAACATATTGATCAACTACTTAATACTTTATCTATATAACCAACCCAAATATCGCAATAATCCTTCGCTTGATATTTTTTTTTTTTTTTTTTTTTTTTAAAAACAACCGTACGTTTCTGTAAATTATATATACGTTTTTCATCAATGGGTTACGGTGCCCCTTTTATCAAAAATTATCGCACTGCTGCGGGCAATTCATTTAATAATAATTATAATATATTTCTCAGATTAAATTACAATCTCAGATGAAGATGCCGCTTAATATCATAAATCAATCCTTTTTAAACCGGAATTTTCACTCTAATGCGGAATTATGCACGGAAAAGAAACGAAAATTAGACATCAGTTTATTATGAGATCATATCAACATCGAGTTTTCCTTTTATATTGAAAATGAATGAATCAAGTGGAAAATTGTCGCTTTATCCGAGGAAAAAAAAAATTTGTTTTTAACTCTGTTTACACGTAGGATATAAGAAGATCGACCCGACATTCAAGGCAGGGCCTTGTTCTCCTTGGTCCAAAAGTGACCGCAAATATCTCCTAATCCAGAGTTTCACAAGGGGGAACGCGCACCGTTTTAGGACAGGTACCGCGTCTCCGATTTCAAAATGGTGCAAGAAAAAAGTTAAAACCGCTCCGCGGAGGTTCCCGACAACGCGGGTTCGTTGGCCATCAACCGTCATCCGCATCCGATGCGAGCACTCGGACAACCGCTCCGACGGCAGTGGTTCGGTGCACGCGCGAGAACGGGTTCCACTCTTCACCGGTTACCCCGTTGACCGTTCCGATGGCGGAGCGTCAGCTCTCTCGGGGCGAGGGAAACCCCCTCGCAAACTGCACCAAAAACGAATGCAGCGTCGAGGAGCCTTCGGCTGCCGTCCGTTGACCCGCCAGCGTTTTAACTCACTGACGCGCTTCGAGTTTCATTGCTCCGACCCCGAGGACCTCGCGGATTTCCATTCGGATTCCGTCAGCTTCGTTCCGTCACAGTCCGACGACAAAGTTTCGCCATCACGGAAAAAAAAAAGGCCGCAACGGATTGAGCAACATTCGAATAATGCAATGAAAACTGCGAGCCGATTGACCGATCGAGAATCGATACGTATCGAAATCCGCCGGGATTTCGCGCGCTCTCGCTCGACGGGAAACGGCTTCTCGTCCCGGTCGATGCATCGATCTCGTGCCTTCCCAAAGGGCAACCGCGAAGGGGATGCCTTTCGGTAATCTTGGCGAAGTTTTTCTCTTTCGCGTCCGGTTAAATTCGGACGGAGTCGGCGGTGAACGATGGGAACGAAAAGCTGTCGGATGCGGTTCTTCACATGGTAATTTTGCTTCCGGACCCATGAAGAGCGTCTTAGCGTTCATCATCGCACGGTACGTCCACCGGACCGAGGAAAGTCACAAATCTTCTTCGCCATTTTAACCCGCGCCTTCATTTCTCTCCCCTGTATTCCTTCCCTGTTCGCCCTCTCTCTAGCCGATTGGACGCCTTTCCTTTGCCACCCCAATGGCAGCTCGCTATTCACTTACGTCCGCGGTTTCGCCCTTCTCGGTGCAATACCCTCACCGAGATGCAGCTCCGGGATAGATAAAGGCTTCGATCGCTCTCCGACTTCTAACCTGAGCGAGAGATTTCCGGAAGCCACCCGATGCGGAGGCCTGTCGAAAGCGGTTTTCGATACCTGATCTCGACCGTTTCGGGTGGTCAGAACCCGATCGCGTTTCGACATTCCCCGGCCGCGTGTTCCGCAAGAAAATGCCAAACCTCTTCGTGTGACAGGGGCGTTCACTGACCATCACAAGATGTAGAGTAACGCACAAAAGATTAAATAGAAATAAATTGAGAATTCAAGTCGATTTTAAAATTAACCGCGTTGCACAACGTTCCGAACCACCGTTTGGCGTTCAACTTTCTCGTTCGCTCTTCGTTCACGGTCATTGCCTCCGCTGTAACTCTTTCGATCTCATCACTTTCAGTCTGCTGCGTCTCAATGCCGCCGCTATCGCGGTGCGATCTCCCTACACCCGTGCACAACGCACCCCGTGCGCGAGCGCCGAAGAGATCGGTTTCGCGCGTGCAGGTCTCCGGCGACCCGTGCAAAGTGCTTTGCCTTCGGGGACTCGTATGAATAGGAATCTTTATCGTAAATCGGAGTCTAAATGTCATCGCCTTTGGGCCCGACCGCTTCGGATTATATAAAAACAATGTGGCCGCCACTTTCAGACTCAGCAACGGTTCTAGATTAATCATCTCCCATTGAACCCATTTTTTCCCCGGCCTCTCCGGTGGAGCTACACCTAAATGCAACAACTTTTAATTTTGCGAATTGCTATATTTTCTCTTTTGTGTGATGCAATCGTAGTGCTCATTAATATCCGAAAACTTTGATAAATATTCTCGGCTTGTATCCTCAAGGGAATTTTTATGTATCATTTTTTTTTTTTTTTTCCTTTTCTTTTTTCCTTTTTCGAACTTCGTCATTTAATTTCGGTCGCGTTAACAGCGACGCGGAAAAACTCATGTTCCCAAATTTCAAGTTGTTCAAAAACCAAATTTCTGCGTTTTCCCCGAGCCGGCGGTGCGATGCACGAACGGCAAATGGCCCCTGGTTCTTACGGTAAAACCGACGATGACTTTGAAACGGAAAATATCACGCGGATTCCATTAACCGGGGCTGCGGGGAATGGAAAACTCAGCAACTTACATTTGCTCCCCTGAACCGGATATTTATTTATTATCGACGTGGAACTAACGTCCGGGGATCGTCCGGGACCCGAAAATCCCGTTCGTGAAGCTTCGCGTTTTGTTTCTTTATTCTCGGTAACGCTGCGCAACTCGCTTACGCGTGATGCAAACCGCGTTAATTTCAATCATCTTAACCTGAATAACACGAAATTTTAAACCGAAACCTGAATTTTACACGTATCGCATTTCGCCGCGGAACCTGCGCATTCCAAATGGATTTTTCGTTATGTAATTTCGCTCCATATAACATCGTTGGATTTTCCATCTTCGAAGTGCGGCACGCTCCGAGGGAGCTCGCGGAGGTATCCGGCACTCTCGCTCCTCCGAGGATATTTCGATTGGTCGTCGAGGTGCCCGCCGAACCTCGGTTGCGGGGGATGCAGCAATCCTTACAGTGTTTCTCCATTAACCCAAGGCAAACGACCAGATATCATAAATAACGTCGTACCCGTTTTTTTTTCCCTTGCTCTCTCTCGAGCCGATTGCTTTGCCCCGGCAAAGTTGCCCGTTTCGAATTTATCTAGATAATGATTCACGCAGCCGTGGACTCGATTTCGTTCGACGGTTCCACTTTAAAAAAAAAAAAATACGGGGGCCGCTCGCTTTGCGGAGAGCAGGCACGTGCCTGGCTCAGCGACTCTTCGACCACGCTTTTCCGGGGTCGACATTTTTCATTCATCCACGGAAGAAGAAGTCGCAGCAATTTCGAGCCCGCCAAACTGGGGAACGTGAACGGGAAGGAGCAAAAACCTGCAGTTTCGAAGCCCAAATTAAACGATTCTCGACACTTCAGAAGCGATTACTCCAAAGCTCTGATTTTCTTTTCTTTCTGTAATGATTGCTTATTTTGCGAGGGAGCGACGTCTCCGATGCATCGGTGCTGCAGGAGAACGATCTCTGCTGCATGCCCCGGATCCGATGAAGAGATCTGAGAAACTAACGATCGACGAAAGATTCCGTTCGGATCGCCACTTTTGAAGGATCCATCGCCGGGCTCCCGCGAAGCTGACGCATCATTTCGGGTTTCAAAAATTACATCGAATTAAGACGTCAACTGCAGAACCGGTTGGCCGACGGGCGACTTACTCGCCAAGGGCGGTTATACGTGGCCGCTCTTCCTGTTTTTTCTTCCTTTTGTCGGGAGCCTTGTGCCACGAAGAGCTCCCGGTCAGGACGCTGCGACCCGACTTTTCGTTTCCTGAAAAAGATGCCCAAGCGAAACGGGAGAGCTACCGGACCGGGGAGGTGCCCGATCGACTTCAAGCCACAACCCGGGACCGGATTTTTTTTCCATTTTTTTTTCTTCCGAAAAAGCAACCATTAAATATCGCCTCATGCGACGTTCTGCGGGGCACATTCTGCCTCTGATTCGATCCGTTCCAATGAGTGCGTTAAGTGCGTTGTGCAACGCTCCTCTCCACGTCGAATTTCTTCAAAGCCCGATACGTTAACTCCAACAATAACGCGATTAAGTTTACTCTAAAAGCGAGCTACCGACTTATTTTATTATTATGACGTGCAATGAATTTATGCACCTCGGGCTCCGGCCCCAACTTTGGTGGTCGAGAAATCTTTGAAAGAGCACGCGATAGCAATGTGGATCTCCTTCGATTTAGCTGGCACGCCGTATCCATCCGTCGCATGAGGTGAACCACGGATTGTCTCTTCCCGGTCGCATCTCTTGGCAAATCCCTTCCAGTCGTGGCGGAAGAGCTGCATGGACATCCGAACCAAAGCTGGAAGCAATTCCACGAGGAGTCGCGGGCCGAAGTGGTGCGCGATTCCCTCGTCCAGTGCTGACGCAGCTCCGGCCGCAAGTTGCTTCCCCCCCCCACAAAAAAAACCGCGAAACCCGGAAAAATTACGTGTAACAAATTTTGCCCAACGAAATGAAACATCCTGATTTATTACAGTTCCAATTTTAAATTGCCCAAGATTAACGGTTATCCATTTTCACAACATTCCCACAGGAAAAAATTAATCCAGTTTTCGGGAAAAAAAATTGCCAACGTCAAATAATGCAATAAACGCTTTGTTTATTTTTTAACTTGAAAAAGCTCTTCTTCTCGCGAAAAAAACTGCATAAATACATTTAATAAAATGATTTTCAAGTTTCCGAAAGGGAAAATATAAAAAGTATTCATGGTTTTTAGAAAATGACATTGCGGTAGCTCGATAATAAGATCAAAACTTTCCTGCTGATATCAGCAAAGGTAAATTGAATTAGGATAAGTCAATATTTACTTGCCAGTGACGTTACAATCGAATTGCAGCATGCTTGAAATAAAATTAAAACGGATTTATATGTAATAATGAAATTTTATTTAAAAAGCAAAAAATATATTTTAAAACATTTTTTTCTCCATCTTGAGCGATTTACTACCTCCAAATCAATCGTACACGAAAGGAACCACTTCATTTTAGACAAAAATCACGATCGAAGCATTATTATCTTGAAATTTTGAATCTATTACATCATTCTGTATTTTCCCTTTCCCATATGTAATTTTCGTTTGTGTTTTGAATTTTTAAATAAACCCTGCTGGACGAGCGTCCTTACACTCAAATTTTTATGTGTTATATAGATATATAATTTATTATATAAAATTTTTATATAATTTATTATATTTTATAAAAAAAATTTCTACATCCGAAATCCCTTTCTGGCCTCCGAAATTTAGGAAACATTCGATATTTCAGGTACATCGGTTATAAAGCCAGTCACCCAAGACATTATGTTGATTATTCCCATCTCATTTCCTTTTATAAGTTTGTAATGGTGCAGCGTACTCATTAAAATTTTTTTCGCTTATTACAACATGATCGATAATTAAAAATGGTAAAGTTAAATTATTATTATTATTTTCTGATGTAAATTTTGATCCACCAAAAATAAGAAGTTAATTTTCAATCCGGGATTTTAGTTTTATAACGAGTTCATAAATCTCAATCGCATCAGCTTAAATAATGGCTTATTTTTTATTTGTTATTATCACTGAACGGACGAGACATGAGAAGATAGTTCTCTGTTTAATTTCTTTTTCTGTTTTTTTTTTCCAGCGGAGAAAATTTAATTTCGTTCAAAAAATTTGTTTAGCTCCCGATTTCGGCGCCGCAAATCGTACCTCATCATTCGAAACAGTCTCACCTAAATTTAATGTTTTATTTTTTTTGCCATGGGCGCAGTGCACTCGTTCGCTTTCTTTATCCATCGTGTAATCTTTTGGCAAAGCCATGCTGCCAGAGAACTAGAACTTTCTGCTACAACTCCGATTGCCGATAGTGTTAACTGTCCCATTAATCTTGGTTAGTTGCTATCTCCGTCTGTACAGGGTGGGATTTCGGCTATTTTAAGTCTATGACAGGAACGGCAATGGCGTTCAAGGCGAGAGTACAAAAAAAAAAAAAAAATCGATTCATTTCTTGAATGCAAAAGACACGGATTACCATAAAAGTGCAAAGAGGTCAATTTTGTGATATCTTGATATTGATATAAGTTACTTGCTGGAAAGCGTTGATCGGTTAATCTTTGAACAGAATGTCCAGTTTTGGAAATGCATAAGTGCCCTTAACACAGAGTCGTAAGGGCGACAGACGGGGAAAATTCTCTCCCAGAAATGATGCAATGGTTTGTTACAGCGGAGGGCATGCCCTGACGTTCTTCAGATTTTTGATTTATCCGAAAATTTTATTTTGTACTTCCGTTCTTAAATCTTCTCCCATATTCCGATGACTACATGAAAATATGCGCAGTTTTCAAGTTTTGTTTTATTGTTATTGTTACGGAAGCATTTTTTTCCCAATTTGCGTGACTTGAGCCTTATGCCTTTAAAAGTTACGGATTACATTCAAAACACTAGGTCATTTATTAAGATCACAATTTCTTCTTATGAACCTCCCGGCCTTCGTTGGTAATTGAACCTATATTTACTTATTTAGCAATAGCTCCGTATTAATTCCAATATATTACTCATCATTCATTAGTTGCCGTCAGTTTTCTCCGTAATAAGTTTTCCAGCAGTCTAATTTCCTTCACAATAATCATTTATTTCATTTCGGATACAGTCAAATATTCTGTAAGATACATGGCACTTGGCTGTTGATTCATCTGGAAAAAAAATTGAAAGCAAATAAATAACTTCAGTTTTTTTCTTGCATTAACTGTAAAACGATTCCTGTATTGAAACATCTTGAAGTATGAAGCGTATGCAAATTTTTAAATTAAATTGTGAATCATTATTGCAAATATATTAATCGTACCTAATGAGTTAATATTGTTTTTTCCTTGGGATACACATTGTTGAACAGCTTGGGTCACTGCTAAGAAATAACTTCTCGACTTTGTTCCATCATTAAAATTTTTGATGAGCCCCTCGACCGTTGGAATATCATTTTCATCAACCTTAGGAATAAATAAAATTAAAGATAAGCTTATTATTAGTTTGTGGCTTTTTTTTTTTTTTTTTTTTAAAACACCTTTTTAAAATAATAATTTTAAATTAAAATTAAATTATTTAAAAGTATTAAAATTAATTATAAGATTATACATTTAAAAACGGTTTTAAAACAATTATTTTTCCGTCAAATATTAACAGCAAAAAATATTTCAGGTCTAGATTAGGAGAATATATACTTACAATTTTCATTTTTCGAAACATACAAAGCAGCATGCACTGTAAATATAACAATATTTCGAAATTAGATGTTGGAAATAATACAAGCGGTATCAGAATAGAGTTACATATAAAACTCCTTCTATAGTATACGTAGTAACAGGGCAATTGCCGCTTTATCTTATTTTATTTTGCTCTGTCGCGGATCTTTCTCCTTAGGGAAAGTGAAACACGGTTTATAACTTATCATTAATTTGTAAAATAGCAATTACACATGTCCTATATGCTATGTTGTGCTAATGTAATGGTATTTTTCAATAACGTAATTAATTAACAAATATTTTATAGTTCCTATTTATGTTTTAACCACAATTCAGAATATCGAATATCATTATTGAGTTTTGTGAGAAATAGGCAATGAGATTAAGAAAAATCAGAACGTGTATCCAACAACTCCCAGCATCACATATGAAATAGGCAAGAGCAATCAATTAATATGAAATTACCCCAGCAATCTCTTCTTTCGCCGGATAGGAGGTCCCTCGCTTGCTCCTCATGTGGATTTCCATCTCCTGAGATGAATAATTATCCATCAGTTTGTGATAGACTCCTGGAAAACGAAAAATTCGATGTAAAATTGAATGGCGGAAAACAATGTTTTACGAAATAATATGACTTTGGTTTACCATGGGTAAACATAATTTATTATTCGAATTTGCATAAATTTACGGGAAAAAATTGGGAAATTTTCCCAGACCGATTTCAGCCATGAGGAGGCTGAACCGAAAATTTCACAAAATATAAAATATATATATATATATATAAAAACAAAAAAAAACCAGTAAGATTAGAAGAAGTATAATTTTTCTCAAATAAAAAAAGAAAAAGTTCCTTAGCTTACAGCATTTAAGTTTTTTTATTGGATAAGCAGAAATGATTATCACTGACACAAGGAATTATCTCCCGGACGCAGGACGAAGGACTGCACCGGGCAAAAAGAAAATTCAACCTATGCTAATTTGGTGTATGAAGTGTCGCAGTAAATGAAAATGCGAATTCTTTTGACACACAAGTTAATTAATATTTTTTTTTTTTTTTAAAATGTTAATTTACGAATTTTAAACCATTGCCGCATTCTGTGCTTTTGCGTTGTCTTTACTCCTGAACCGAATTCATATATATACATTATTTGAGAGCCGTTAGAGTGAATCAAGAAATTTCTTTACCGTGTGTAAAAACTTTGAAAATTGTGTCCAGGTCGTTCTGGCATGTTGCAAATGCCTCTTCAAACTTTTGTGGCAAATCACCGTCGTCGTCGCATCTTGGCTGAAACGAAACAACCGTCAATCGCATTTGCAAACAAGTGGATTTTTCCCTTTTGCTCGCGGGCCAAGTTGCCCTTTTTCGGCCGCAGAATTCGGATCATCGGAAATTGCCAATGCTCATTTTGAATTTATAACTCCCCAAAGGAACCACGCCTCGAATTCGGGGCGCCCGGAGACGATAAAACATTTCGATGATGTACAAATGTTCTTAAATTTTTTCGTCATATAAAAACATTCGCGAGGAAAACCACGAAATGATTGAAAGCCAAGCGTAAAAGTCATTAACGCCTTTTGAGTGTGCGCCTCCATTCAGAATTGAAGTTTGTTATTAATTTTCTTTAAAATTTTCTCTTTTCTTTTTTCTTTTTTTTTTTCTTGTATACAACGAAAGAACGAATCAATCCGAAAATAGGATTGCTTCATTTACGATTTCATACATTAAATCGGAACAATTTATCCGCCAGAATAAGGCCAAATTTTGTAATTAAACATTAATTACATGGAATATTTTTTTGCAGTTAGAAATTGATACTTAAAATATACTTAAATATGTAATTTTCGGTCTTTAAAATTATGCACGCAACAACCACAAAAACCTGGATTCGGTTTCTTTCAGCGAAATGGTCTGTTGCCCTTAATGAAGTGCAATTAATTCCAGATAATAAATAAACAGTTTTCATATTTGTAAATCACGCTGTCAGAAAGAGTTAGATCTTACAAATAATAAAAGACAAGATCCTTAATTGAATATTGTTTAGGCATACGCGTCGTGATTTTTTTTTTTTTTATAAGTTTTACAGGCAATCAAAGAAAGGTGTAAAAATTTTAATTTTAAATTAATTCAAATTATTCATATGCGATACATGCAAGAGCAGATAATTTCAATTTTCTCCTCTGTTTTCTGAGATGAAAGCCAAATGAAATTAATAATTACCTGTGTGAAATATGCATTTTGTGCACGAGCTATGTGTATAATACCGTAAAACACAAAAAAACTGAAAATAAACATTTTTGCATACAAGAAAAAAGTGAAAAAGTATAAAGAAAATTACATCGCCATAAATCTGTATCTTCGGCTGGAATGGTAGCTAGAAGATTGGTTGGATTACTTATAAATGAGCAATTTTTTAAATTTTCTTAATGTTTAGCTTCCGAAATATTAAACTGATGTTGAATATTTCGCATATCTTGGCATTAAGCATTTAATGGCAATAATTGCTTCACATTTAAAGTTAAATGTTATTGTTATAAATAGAAAAAAAAATGTTATATCTTATGTAATTTTTTCCTTCAATTTTTTTTGATGAAATTATTTAAAATAAACAAAAAAAAGTATAGAAAATATAAAATTTTTTCTGCTTTTAATAACACATCAGAGAATGAGATTATTCGCTTTACAAAACATACATAAATCGTTGTAATATACATTCGCATTATAATGCAGAACCAATGTAAGTTGCTAATACTTTTATAAATGATTGATTTGTTTAGTACCAACTTTTCACTTACATGTATAATTGTTTAAGTCTTAGTTCTTCGAATCAAAGGAATGAATGCACATAACAATCACTGCCCATATATATATATTCATATTGTATAATAGGATGTTATAAGTGGAGAAAAGTGTTTTTTGCAACAGTATAAACCTGAAACATTTTAACTATGAACTGTGATATTTGTTGAAACTATGAAAATATACAATGAAGTTAGAAAAAGATAAAATTAGTAAACTTATAAATATATTTATCGAAATCATTTAACCTTTTAACCAAGAAACTTGACTAAGTAAAGGTATTTCGGTTAAGAGTTATTATCCCACATATCGGTAGCTCATATTATCATTTAATAATTGTGATGTAACAAAAATGTAGGACATCAACTTTCTTCTCTATTTTATATATAATTGCCTTCGATTTTCTTGTAAATATTTCGCCGTATTTATTGATAAAGTACTTGCGAAGATAAAGCCACATTTATATATTTATGTAAAATTTGAACTTCACCGAACAATTAAATAGAAAAATCTGCCAAGTTTAAAACCTTCTGCAGGTAAATGGGGTCAGCAATAATTTTTGGAAATATTAACGCATAAATCCGGTACGATATTCGAGAAAAATTAAAAAATATTGCGTGATTTTCACATATTAAAATGGATTGGTGCCAAATACCCGAATCATAAATCTAAAATAACTTCTATAACATTGAGTTGGGATAAAATTTATATTACAGAAACCGAATATTCTCAAAATATGACAGAACCAATTAATGTGGGAGGATCTGGAAAATCAAGTATATACATAAACACACACACACACACACACACACATATATATACAGACATGTTTTAAATGAATTTCTTAAAGCAGATTCGTGAAAAAGACCAATGTAAATCAGCTTTCATGATGTTAAGAAGAAATGAACGTTCAGCAGGGTTGGTTTTTATTTGAAAAGATAAATAAAATAAAATAACATTCTCACATTTCAACAATGAAATTATAACAATGGACGTAAAAATTGCATTTATTACAATCAAAATTTGCCGTTGATTATGTAAATATTAAGAGACATTAATTTTTTTAAAGGTCACTAATTAATAGAACAAAAACATTTCCATATTTTGATATTAATCTGAAAATTATAATATTTTATTCTGCCGCAAAACATTATCTAAAATCTTAACGAAGAAACAAGGTATGATTGATGACTAAGCCTTAAACTAATAAATGCATAATATTATCTGGCAATAAGTTGTCTGAAATTCTCGACATTCGTGAAGTATCACAGCCAATATTTGTACATTTTCTCTACAAATATGATTTTTTCAATTATGTAATAACAGCACATGACTTTATTGTTTCCATTCATTTAAACAAGCAAACAGCTATCTGATTTTGAGAAACTGTTGTCAGTCTCCTCTTATGTACATGTTTATCGTGCTTTGTAAGCGTAGCCAAATTATATCGTATTAATTCTTTTTTTTTTTTTTCGAGAAAAAAAGATGAAAGAAATTTTAAAATTTTTAATTGTTAAATCCGAATAACAAAGTAAAACTCTGGTTTAAAATCTTAAATTCTTAAGTTTCTTAAATTCTTGAAAGTAAAAATCCTACTTACCTCAGAATCGATTTTCAAAATGGCCTCCAAAATATTTTCGATTCCAGACTGTGAATAAATTTAAGTGAAATTTATCATATTATTTTGTACAGGTATTAAAAATTTTTTTGCCGATTAAAAATCACAGTTTTCGATTGATTAGGACTAATCGCTTAAAATATATTTTAGCGTTAAGTTTTGTCATTTATTTGATCGATTGCAATCTCGTTAAAAACTTTAGCTAAGTCGATAACCTTTTGTTGACTATTTAATCAAATTTTGTTTATAAAATTGTAAATATTGTTAATGAATGTGCATTTAAAATTAAAATTAAAAAAATTTTCGCTTTACCCTGGATTTTTATTAATTGATATTATTAATAATGGTTTTTTATTTGTCTCTTGTTTGTTCCGATTCAACTTCAGCATTCAAAACATCATAGTTGCTCAAATGTAAAGATTTTATTAGTCTTTCAATTAAAATACGATAACTTGATGCTCATTATTTATTCGAAATGGGAATCTGTAAGCAGTTATTTCATTAGACACAGCAGTCTTATTTTAGTCATTAAAATTCAGTTTTCAAGTTGCATGTTAGATATTAAATGAAATAAAGTGAAATATATAGCGATATAAAATTAAAATAACTTTGATATTTTCTAACATATATTATTTTTATTCATTTTAGTTGAAAGTCTGCAGCAATATTGAAAGGCCTGCTGTCAAGATTGTTATGATAATTTTAGGAGTTGATTTAAAATCAAATTCAATATAAATTTTCACATTTATTAACATTTCAAAATGTCAGATGATCCAGTAGAAGAAATAATATTAGCATTGAATAAAGTTGACTTGAAAAATTCCAATGTTAAGGAAGCCTTTAACTATGAAAATATCATTGAAAAAATCTGTTGTAATAATTGCAAAAGAATTGAATGTACTAAACATTTTTTGACATCAGGATTAATGGATGCAGTTTGTGACAATCTCACAAGTTCTGATGATGAAAAAATATCCAATGCTGCAAATTTTGTAGCTGTACTTGGGAAATATGAAAGTAGCAAAGTTTATATAACAAATTCAAATCTAATCCATCTTCTAATTAAGAATTTGAATAGTTGCAATTTAAATGTTGTGACACAATCATGTCGTGCTTTAGCTAACATTTGCTTTGAAAACAGTAAGTTGGTGTTTTAATTTTGAAAGAAAAATTTATATTTTGCTTGTGAAAAATTTTCAGTTTAGGCTTTGGGGTTTTTTTATTTATTATTTTAATCAATAGCTTTTTGAGATCATTTTAAAATTCATAGTTTATTGTAAACATTGATTATCATAGTTAAAAATCAGGTTTCCTCACTTTACAATGGATTTTTAAGAAATGAAAAGAAATATATTTCTCTTTTTTTACAAAACAAAGAGTAATAACTAGATATAATTTAATTTTTCTAACATTTGAATGCATCTAACTCAATCAAAAATTTATTGATTTTCCATTTTTTGCCCTTTCATATTATTTTTTAAAAAGACAAAATGGCAATTAAATATCTATGAAATTAGTATATGGCATTCATTACATAATTTAATTCTTTAAGTGAACATTATAATCTAAATTTTAATTCAAAGTTTCTACCAAAATTCATATGTATTGAATATTTATTTTATGTTTATAACAACTATTGTGATTGATTTTAAAATTTCAGTCTTGGGATTAGATTTTTATTTTAAATTAATTATATTATTTCTCTTCTATAAAATTAGAAATCTTTTCTTTCTCTATTAATATAAATTGTAGATGCCTTTAATTTATTTTTAAATTTAATGTGGTGATAAAATAATCAATTAATTTATGAAGATATTTGGGCTGTTAGAGAACTTCAAATATAAGGAAATTTAGGCCATCATTTTCTTTTTTCTATATAGTTTTATTGTTAATTTTATGAATTGTTATTTACTGTTTTAATACAACTTTAATCTTTGTAAAATATTAAATATCAAAAGCATAATTTTAATTTGAACATTTAATTTTTTCAGGTCAAGCACAAACTATGATTCTGAATGCAGGAGGAATGATTCCAATTCAATCATTACTTAAAAAATCATGTACACCAAACCTAGTTGAAAACGATCAAAAATTTAAAGAAATTATTGTTGGCTTTTTACTAAATTTGATGGTAGAAAATGAAGCAGTGAGGAAAGAGGTAAATTGTTAATGGAAATATCACTTAAATTTTTTAATAATTTTATTCATATTTCCATTCTGTTAGTTCTTTTCTATTTTCTGTAAGATAGAATCCAGAAAGAATTAAAATTATAGATCTCTTATTAATTGATTTGATTGATTGCTCCTATGAATAAAAATCTTTATTTTACAAAGTAGAAATGGATCATCAATTTTATTTTTCAGATATTGGAAAGTAATATAATTGAATCTTTGGTCGATATGGTCAGAGCTGATTTAAAGGGTGATATAGCTTCCTTGACATCGCAGAATATATTCATAATATTGGTAATGCTAACAGACAGTACACCCATTGAAACTTTATTCACGGAAGAAGTTTGTGGTTTGGCCGTAGAAATGTTTAGAAAATCGAATAGCAACGATTTTTGCGTTACCGGTTTAGAATTTCTTGAGGATGCTGAATGTAAGCTATTTCCCGTTAGTCACTGACTTGGCTCTAATCCCAATAAAAAAAAAATTGTGATAAAATTGAAAGATAAATTAAATATTTTATTTATTAATTTTATTTCTGAAAATATAGAGATTTTTTTGAATCTTATGAAAAGTTTTTAATTTTTCAGTACCGGATCTAGTTAAATTTTATTTGGCTAAAGCTGGACTCTTCCACTTATTTATAGATGTTCTAGAAAAAAAGCCAAAAGTCGTTTCGGATGAAGAAGCCAATAAATATGATTTAACTGGCAAAGTTCTAGCAAATATATTGACTGGAGGTAAAAAACTTTAAGAGAAAATATTGTTAAATATTTCTGACGACTTTAAAAATCTGTAATATATACCCATACAACTTTAAGTTCATATACAATTTAATGGAATATAAGTAAAAGTATTTTACGGAGCTAATTTAAAATTCTTTATAAATATTTTTTTTCTTAAAATCTTCATGTGTAAGACATATGTAACATAAAAGTACATTCGATAATATAATTTTTTTCTTAAAGTTGTATAAATGGAATTATGAATGTAAAAAAAATTTACTTTCTGGTTACTTCAAGCCATTCATTTTATTTAAAAATATTTATATATAAAACTATAAAATAAAGTAAAGTAAAAAAAATATATATATAAAAAACAAAGTACTCAAAAGGTACAAAACAAAGTACAAAAAGATTGACAAGATTAAAAACAAAGTACTCAAAGATTGACAATTACTTTTTTATAAATAGTAATTTTTCGCTCTAAAAATTGTCTAAAAACTTGACATTATACCAAAAGTGAAAAAAGTAGGATGATAAAAGATTAATTTTTTAATTTAATTTTTTATAAGCATATATATCACGTTATAATGGAATATATCCAAAAAAAATTTTTTTTCTGAATTCATGAAAGGAAAAATTGTAAAGGTCATAACTCGTGCAAAAAAATTATGAACTTCATTGTTTTAGGAAAAGCATCTATATTTTCTTTGTTTTGATGCACCTTTTTTTCTCATTTCAGATGAAGCCATGGAATATTTATATGAAATAAATGATGGTGAAATCATGAATCGCTTAACTCGATGGCTTTCTTCCGATGACAAGGACCTTATGCATACAGCAGTATTATGTATTGGTAACATAGCTCGAACTGACAGACATAGTATGAATGTAGTGGAAAAAGAAATTCATAAGAGTTTATTGAAGATATTGAGTGATACATCTAATGACATAAAAATGCAGTATGCTGTTATTAGTACGATTAGGTGAGTTCTATAAAGTTAGATACAGATAGGTGATCAGAATACCAGTGAAGAAGTTGATGGTTAATATGGCAATATATTTTGGAAAAACATGGAAGGATCAGGATTTGAAATAGTCTGATTCATTCGTATGTTTTTTTTAGGAATTTATCAATACCAAGAGTCAACAAAATACAACTTGTCAAAGATGGCCTTATAGATATTCTTTTGCCACTGATGGATCTAGAAATGAAAACTTCTCCTGTTATATTCAAATTAGTAGGAACTCTTAGACAAGTTATTGACGGCCAAGAGTCGTTAGCAATTGAACTGGGATGCAATCAGAAAATAGTACATCGACTAGTGAAGTGGTCCCATTCAACAATTCATCCTTGGGTTTCCTCAGAATGTGCCAGATTTCTCTGTTGGCTCGTCAAAATATCAAAGTAATAATCATTCAAGTGAATAAAATTAGTTATATGCAGTTCATTAGTCTAAATCTTTGATTCTTTTTTTAGAGACAAAATGGTGATCTTGAATGTCTTACAAAATGGCGGATACAGTCAGATAATGAAAATGCTTGGAGCATTACATGGACTAATGCAAAGCGAAGCTATTTCAGCCTTAACGGTGACTTCTGCCTTAGTTTTATTAGAATTGGAAAAGTTTAAAAATGAAAATGAGAACAATGGCTTAAAAAATGAAGAAAATGATTCAGGAATTAACACGGTAAATGTGACCGATAACAAAAAATTAAGTGTGAATTTACTTGATTTTGAATCAGTTCTCGTTGACGGAGATATCGGTGAAAAACTGAAACATTTAATACAGCAACATGGCGTTAAAATGGATGATCATATTTTGGAAAATATTTTCACATTTTTGGAAATAATTATTAAATTTGGTAAGCAATGTGTTTTATAAAATTGCATGATTACTTAATGGTAAATCAACATATTATTCAAGATTATGAATTTTACGATTTGAAATAAAGTTTTTATTTTTATTTGAATATTTTTGAAAAACTTAAGGATTTTTTTAAAATTTTGTATATGTACATCATATATATCTATAAATTTAAAATACAAAATAATATCTACGTATTTAATGATTAAGAGTGTGACATCTTTAATATATTAATTTCTCAACTGAAATATTAATAATATATATATATGTACCTCGATATCTTGCGATATTGTGTTCAAATTCACGTATAGAAAGAGTGTTTTAACTTTTAACATATATAACTAGTAACATTTATTAAGATTTTTAAGCCTAACTTTTTCTTGAGTTTATAAATTTCAGTCATGCCAACCACAAGTTGAGTATAATAATCTTTTAAAATAAGTGTCAGTTATAATTAAGGCGTTTAAGTTACTCCCTCATTGAATAATTGTAATAATAACAATATTTATCATTGACAGATGCCTGAAGCGTGTCAATCTTAATTCGTTACTTTGTAGTCTAAATAATAATAATAATGCCACTAGTTTTGTTATTGCATTTTTTGAAATATAAATGGAACAACAAGAAGCCATTGAGTGTTAAAAATCTATTAGCACAATTGTTTTCCTACTTCCTATTTTGAAATGGTTGGTTTTATTAACTTACCTATAATTCGCCCTTTGAATTTTAAACTTAATGTCTTTGCCTTCCTCATTTGTCGTTTTGTCGGTGTGCGTGCAATTGCCATGAGTTTGCCGGGGCTATTGTAATTAAAAATTTTCCAGTTATTCATGTAAACATTGAGTTTTATGGCGAGAATTATTTTAGCATTTTAAATTCTTTCCAAAACGTAGTTGTGACAATTTTATGGTTGATAATTATTTTTTTTTTTATTTTTTTAGATAAAGTTCGAGTTCATTTGAGCGAAAGAGGCCTAAAACATGCGTTCCGCTCCACGATGCAATCCCGAGATGATTATAATAGGTTCAAATACAGAATAGAAGAAATAGAAAAGTCCTTCTAAACATTTATTAAGATTTTTTTTCTTCAAATTCCACAATTTACAAATCCATAAAAGATCATCTTAATAGAGAAATTGTAATGTTTCTTTTTTGCTTTATACGTTGTGAATACAAAATTTCTTAACAGTTCACTGTTGCCCGAGTCGTTTCTTTCTTCCATGAAATCGAAATGCTGTAACATTTAGTGTAATCATAGGATAGGATAGTTCATAGTAACAAGTGATTGGTTTAGCAACATTTCTTATTTTAAATCACTGAGAATTTAAGCTTCAGCTTAGCGGGTAAGTTCTGAAAGAAAAATTTTTTCATGTCCGATTTAGAAGAAATAAATTAAGTAACTTTTCTAATAAAACATTTTTACTTGACGTTCATTCCTTTTTGACCTTAAACAGGTTAAGCGTCGAGAAATGGTCTAAGCAACCAGTAAGAAAGTCCAACGTATAATTATGAATTTCTGAAAGGCAGCCTTGGACGATGAAGGTATAACTTTTGATCGTGTATGATGTTGAAAAAGGCCAAACAAATAATTTTGCCTTACTTTTTCTCTTAAATTTCCCAAATCATTTTGCTCAAACTCAATTTTCCCGGTGAAAAGTGACGAGTTTGTTGGTGAGGTATTCGAAAAAATCGGTGCTAATGGCCATTCGACGGCGAATGGTTCAATTCGGATGATTCTCCCTCGGCCGTTGGGTGCTAAGGCACGCATTGCCACATTTGATCTTGAAAACCTAATCGCAGAGGCCTCATTACGGTTGACATTTCATCCGTGCCTCATCTTATTACATGCAGAAACCGTTTCTACTCAATTTTCTTGCAGCTTATGACTTTTAATGCATGGCTATTATTTAACTGCATCCTAATGGCAAGAAATTGACTCGGAAAAGATTTTGCGCGTCCTTGTCAATGATACAAATCGCACTTTCCACAACCAGCACCATCTCCACGAATGACTCCATCAAAAAATCTGTTAATTGTCGGCGCCTCAGCCGGATAAATTTTTATGGCGGAAGTATCCGTCAGATATCTTCTTCATTTCCTTGATGGACATGGCAGGGGCCTTGATGTAGCTATTTTATAAATTATCTCTTTGAAAGCAACAACCCAAGAGAAAAATGATCGCGTCGAAACTGACGGAGCTTCGATCTCACCCGCTTCCTCCTCCGTCATTATCGCCAACGCTCAAACTGAATTAGTTTTTACTTTGACATTTTCAAGAATGCGAGGACTGTTAACAGAATTTCTTAAAGAGTGTATTATTGCAGATAAATTTCGATCGATGGAATAAAGCGCAAATTTCTCACCCGTAGCGGAGGAAAAGTAGGATTTTCCGTTAAAACCAATGGGACCGGACCCCCAACCGTGGTGCTCCAGCCCAGGATGCTTTGATGGCTTCGGATGAAACATTTTCGCTCTTATCCTTTCGTCCGTCTTTAAAAATTTATGAGTGAAAACTTCGCCCTTCGCGGTGGAAAAATTTGGATCCGCTTAGCGTTAGATCGCCGCAACGTGGCGACGCTTATAATTAGTGGAAATGAAAGTTGAAGATTCGGCGACAACTCAAATTGATATCACTTAAAAATTTCTCCTCTTGCGAGTTCCGCATGCTGCGTTATTTATGTCGAAGCCAGCAATTTTCCAGCTCTTATGACGAATTCTGGAATTCGATTGACGTCGGCCCGGGCATTGGAAGGGCTCGTGAGAGGGGTGTCCCCGTTATGCTGGTGGATTCGAAAACATTTATATTTTTGCATTTTTTTTTTGGGAGTGCAAAACAGAAATGGCGTAGAAACTTATTTATTTACATCTTATTTCAAACTCCTAACTTCAAGTCAAGAAGATGTTCGTAATAGAAATATCCAACTTCAAGAGCCAGGGACCAGATATAATGAATAAATATTACAAAAAAAAGAAAATATGCTTTTACATCTATATTCAAGTAACATTGGTGTATTTATTATAAAATGTTTAGTTCTCACATGGTAAAAAGACCAAAATTGATTTTTTACGTCGACCAGATGACATATAATTATATATACATTTTATTCATTTATAGAATTATTAAAATTAAGCTAAAATTTTATAACAATATATATTGTATACGTACATAGTATATTATTGCTTAAGATTATAAAGTGCTAATGAATATGAAATGGAAAGAACTCCGGCAATTTTTGTAAATTTTATTCAACATTAAAAAACAAAATTAAAAAGTCCCAATCATATCTTCTTATCAAGCCGTACTATTTTCAGCTTCATAAAATAATGTTATTTGTATTAAGTTTTAAGTGCAGTTTGATTATGTGGTGTAAATAAACTTTATATATTTATATAATGACATCTTTTTACTGATAAAATGTATTTGGTATCATTTTTCGGAAAAATTTTTTCTAATATTTTTTTCGCACATATTATTCAGGGCTCTTATAGACTTTTTGTTTAACTGAAATTAAACAAATCGTAAACGGGATAAAATTATTTTATACGAAGCGTTTATACGTTTTTATACTAAAGGATTATTTTCAAAGGCTGAAAAAATCTAGAAAATTTGATATGCTACATATATTATCTTGATATAGTGTATTGTATATTATTTTATATTTATATGTACAATTAGATGGTATTTGAAATATATTTTTGTAAGTTTTTATAAAAATTTTGTACATGTAACCTATTACAAACGGTTTATACAGACGGTTATGAAATACAAGAAATTGATTTATCTGCATTCGATGTGATTATTATGCGAATTCATACACACACCCAAAACCGACGGTTCGGGCGCAGCACCTGATTGTGCTTACACATTTGCGGCCTTCATGAATGAACGTAACAACGGTAGAATGTGTTCAGAACGCGGGCTAAGGCAGATATGACAGAATTTTTATCGGTGCGCGAACGTATGGGAGGAAATAAATTTTCGAAAGATTTTTCTCATTTCGGTCTGCGGGGCAGAGAGAGGGAGAGGAGGCGAGAAAACCTTGCCCCGATCGCAGGGAATCAAAATCAATTATTTCGGTCCATTTTCGCCGAAGAAGGGGGATAAAAACTGGGGTAGTAAAACATTTGGGGTCGTAACCCAAACTCTTCGGCTAATTCCTCGTTTTCATTGTGCGCTGCGAACGATGCGTGCGCGAATGCTCTTTCATACAAATCACGAATTTCCCTCGATTATTTGGACGTTTCTGAATGAATTTTTATCCTCGGTTCTCAGTCAAAGTGCACGTTTGACAAAGGAAAGATGAAACCTGGCGAGCAACTCAAAGTGATCGAGACCGAGCTCCCGCGAACGTTCATAACCTAACCAACTTAACGTGAGTATTTGTTGTGGTGCACCGTGCCTGAATGGACAAACGGTCTAAGCGCCAGTCGCCCGGCTCCGGTCGGCCCGAAGAACCGTGGCGCTCGGCGTTCGCTTCCACCTTGCGACAACTTCCGATTTAAGGGCTCCGGCGGGAAATCCCCGCGTCGGGGAGGAAAAAGCTGCGACAGACCGAGCCCGATTTCTTCGCGCTCCACGTTCGCACCCGCCATCCGGGTCCGCGCGCCGAGGACGGCGGTCGCCCGCCGGGAAATGACGGAACCGGCAAATTTGAAAATCGCGCGGAACGCTCGCGGCACTTCCGGCGAGGAACCCGGTTTCTCGCTCGGGGGCCTCGACGGAGGAGGCGAAGGCTCGAAACGCGTTTTCAAACCTTTTATCACGGTTTTTTGTAAGTGTTCAGGTACGGTCCGAGTTCTTTTGTTCTCCGATGCTACCTGCCTCGACGGTGCGAGGTCTTTTCGTTCGCGCGGGCGAATCCTCCGTCGGTCGTGAAGAAGGGAAAAGTGACGCCGACGGACGAAACCCACCCGGCTGAGCCGGGGAATTGGAACGTCCACTTGTTGACTGCCGCGGGGGAAGGTTTTCCCGACCCAGGTCGAATCGTATCCGACCGGAATTCTAATTTCCCGGTTCCCTTTCCGGGCACCAAGTTCCGGATCTTCGACATCCCCGTTCTCGTTTCCCGTGCGACCGGATGTGGAGGGTGAAAAAGGCTCTTGCCTTCCGGCCAATCTCGAGCTAATGCAATTTATTTCTTTTCTGACAGATTGAAAAGGGTTCCGCGTGCGGTTCGCTTGGGATTTTGGGATTTTGCACGGAGCAAGAGAAAAAAAAAAAAAACAAAATCCCCTTTCGTCCCTCCGTTCGACGGCCGGATGAGACGCTCGACAATACCACCGTCGCCCCGGCAGAAGCTGTTCGCTTCCACGTCGGAGAGCTTCTCCGTCCGCAAAAGGACCCGGAGCACGCCTCGTCTTCGAGGCCCCCGGCTCCCGGTCGGCGTCCCGCATCATCCGGGCCGGAAGCTCGAGTCACCGACGTCTTTTGCCGGTTGCGGCTCGAAGCGGACGCCCTCGCGGTCTCCTCCGGAGCAGAGGGGGAAGGCGATCGACAGCCCGGGGGGCGCCGCTGTCGGTTTTCGACCAAACCGGCGCCGGAAACGGGAACTCGAGGCGTCCGTGAAGAAGTTTCGCATCGACCCCGCGGCTCCCTCCCGGGCGGCCGGTCCCGAGACAAACAAAAAAAAAAAAACCGGACGAAACGGAGATGGACCGTTTCGGAAGGGAACCGGCGACGAATGTATTGCAGACCCCTGTCTATAACTTATACAGTTTCGAATTGCTTCACAAAGTGCAGGCTGAAGACGTGGTCTTGAATTTTTTCCTCCGCTTTTCTGCCTTAGTGTCTGTGCGCGACGCAGTGCGAGAGGTGCCCGTTCTCCTTCCGTGCATGCAGTTTGGGTTGAAGCATTTTCCAGTTTCCAGCTCCCTCGGATGCGTTGATCGAATTTTTTTCGCTTTTTTCCCTTCCCCGCGGTGATTTTCCAACAGTTGGATTACGAATCGCTTTCGAGGGGCTTTCCATTTGTCGGGTAAGTGTTTGAGAACCTTTTGCGGTTGCGTTGCACGGGCGGCGAACGAGAATTTTCACCGCCACATGTTGCGCCCGTAATTTTTCCGGCCCTCCCCGTTCCGGAACCGTTCGAAATCCTTTCTCCGAACGTTTGCGTTGCGTCAGTTGAAATTTCCCCACGTGCGACTTGTTTCGCTGCCGGATTCGCTTCTCCCGGAGAGGAGGCGGCGTTCGAATCGCGTTTCGAGCGCGAGTTCCTTTCGGGTGCGGTGCGACGCGGCGCCGCGTGCCCGGACGTTTGGCGCGTTCCCTCTGGAGTGCTCCGACGCTTCCGCGCTCCTTGCCGCGCGGGGCCCTCCGGATTTCGGATGTTCGAACCTTCGGGTTCCGTTTCGCGGTTGGCTTCGACCCCCGGAGGCTGCCGCCGCGAACCCGCGAGGAGTCGGCGATGCGCCCGACCGGTGCCGTTGTTTTCGTCTTTTTGAGTGCGGCGGTCGCCTTCCCGCATCGCCTCTCCTGTCGCGAGCGACCGTTGGTGATTGCCGAAGCAACCGCGAGTTCGTAAAAAGCTCGACATTTGACACGTTCATTCATTCTTATCGTCTGGTGCCGACACTTCCGAAATATCCCGTTCATCCGATCGATCATTGCCTCCTCCTCGTGTTCCAGTCTTTCGCCTTTAACTTCGATAACGCGAGATTTGGTAGTTGGCTGGGTCCACGCACAAAAACGTTCGCAGTGCCTTGTGTAAGCTTAAAATATTATAATTTTCGCACGTTGCTCTCTTTCTTTGTAGTTATTTATCCAGGAGCTTTTACGATGTGCACTGTTCGAGACAAAAATTTTGGAAACTTCCAGCATAAACGTCGCTTATTAAGCGACAGAGTATCAAAAAATCTTTCATTTTTTATCCCGGGAAAGAATTTTGTGACATTTGTTATTATTATTATTATCATTATTCTTATATTATAATCCCATTAAAAAAATTAATATTCCTAATATTTAGCTTTTGCCCTTTTGTACAACGTGAAAGTTTTACAGAAACAAAAATGCAGACACATGATATTATTGTTTTTGAAGTATTACATATGAATAGTTCGTATTATACTTGAACAAATATTACATAAGACATTCATCAAAAAAATTTTATTTAACGTAAGCTTTATTAATGGGTTGCAAAAATATTTATTATTTTCTATACCAAAAAAATGCCTAACCGAATAGGCTGGTTTTAATTGTACGATGTGTTTTAACGTGCCAAAGAAATATAATAAATGTTACATGTAGTTTATTAAAACGTTAGCACCGTTATATTGTCGTAAAATAACCCATCCTCTCATCCATAAGAATAGATGGCGATTATTTTTATGAAGTACATGTCTAATCTTCGTTTAAAGTTTACTTTTTTTGAATATGTAGTTTTCTTGTGTAGTTTATCAATTTAGGGCAAATATTTAGTCTATGTTATTTCGCAAAACTTTTTATTTTAATGCGGTAACAATAAATGAAAGTTTCAAAGGAATGCAATTGAAGAACAGGGAAAAAATAAGAAAGAACTGTAAATAATAATTTTTTATTCATTTTTTTTTCCTCCGTCCATATTCTTTCACGAATCTTTTTCTTTTACCATCAAATGACACCCATATAGTCGTGCAGGTCTTGATATGCACATCTAAATAAACGCTTGCCGGGATGGAGCACGAGAAAAAAAAAAAAAATGAGACATTAATTACATTCAAATAATGTAAAGGAAAATAATTAACAGAAATAAAATCAATTGTTTGTATGTTTTTTTCCTTTAACATTCAAATTGTACCTGGGCAAACCATTTGGTATTTGATTCACTCACAATAAGTGGATTTACGGTAAAAATGTTCAACTTAAAATGTCGTGGTCTCGAACTGTGGTGGTCGAGCATAAACTGCATTGGTTTCCTTGTTCAGTTTGTGTAAATTAATAATGATCATGTTCACGGGGGTAATTGTCAGTCGGATATTTCAAATTGACGTTTGAATATTAGCTTTTCACGCGCAACTAACATAACCGATTTACATGCGAGTCCATTAAAAATATTCAAAATTTTTCCTTTTATTTCCTTTCTCGATCATAAAAACAACCTTTTCGGCTTTTGCCGTTCTCCGAAGCGAACGTTTGGAGAACGCCCACCGGAGGTTATTTTTCGTCTTTTCCGCCGCCCGATGCCCGCCTCGTCATTTGATAAAGATTCGGGCCGCGTGCCAGGCATCGCTTTGGCACGTCCCTCGCCGCGTTTTCGCACTCCGTGCGCTCCGGGTCCGTGCCGCTTCGCGGCGCTTTTCCGAAAAAATGAAATCGATGAAAATTCGGCTGGGCAATCGAATCGCTCGAGAGTCGATGAATGGACGAGCGGACGTGTGCGCCGCGAGATCCACATTCGCGCAGCCGGACTTCAAGCAACCGGAAGAACTGGTCCAAAGGTTAGGCGGGTGACGAGGCATTTAACCAGCAGTCGACCTGTTGGCCGACCGTGAGCCTGCACCGGTCTCGGATCGCATGCCGAGGATCGGGTCTTCCCCTGCGGGAAGATCGCTCGCGCTGCTGCTTTGCCGGTGCGCCCGGAGAAACGGCGGCAGGGGCTCGATCCGGCAGGCGGACAGTTTTCCAACGGCGAGGACCGGAAGCTTTTCCAGCTTTACCCGGGGCGGGAGTCGCTTTCCACCCTTTTTGCGCCGGGCAAAATTTAATTTCCCAATCTGAATGCCATTTTCCGCCACTGTTTAAGCTCGCGGAAAATCCGGGGACGCTTTCGGAAATCGGATGCGCGAGGAAAGTTAAAAAAAAAAAAGAAATTGTGGTCATTTTTACTTTTTCCACAGATGGACATTGGATTCCGCCTTCATTTACGTTCGAGTTTGGCTCGATTACGGATATAAGGTAACCGAGGATTTGTAAAGGAATCTCACCATGGTTTTTGGGTGTTTGTTTCTTTAGCTCGAATCCATTATAAGCGTTAAAAATTGGATAATAATGAGAAACCATCGTCAATCAAAATTCTTTTGCAATTTGTTTTCTTTGGATTTTTTATTTGAATGCTGCAAAGCGCAAATTGCCGTGTCTTTATTTTTCCTTATAAAATGGCAATTTTCGGTCCCGAAAGCGGAAGTTTCGTTTTAAGGCTCGGCAAAGGGATCTTCCGATAAGCAAATCCCGGTTATTGCGGCGGCTGCAGGTATCGGCTGCAGCGTTTTAAGCGTGTGTCGCAACAGGCGCTTAATCGAGGACGAGCCGAAAGGCTTTTATTCCGCCTCAGAAAACGAGGCCTGAGCAAAAATTAACATTTTCAATTGCGTTTTGCGGCTGAGAAAACTGACAACGGACAAATTTTTAACATGTCTTTTCTTTTCTGTTTAATATAACAATTTGATTGTTTAATTTTTCAAACGTTAAAAAGTTTAATTGTTCCCTCAATGTGGACCGAGTGTGTACTTTAATTTTTTCGATCGGTAAACCAGAATTGCTTCATTACAATGTTAATTTTATGATCTGAACCTAATTTCTTTTTCGTACTGCATGCAAGATTTTAATTTGGATTGCTTAAATTAACCGCTTTAATGCAATCAACCCTCGGGGAGCTTTTTTCTACTGAATGCCGGGTCTCATTTGGCCCCCCCCCGGGGGGGCAATTTTTCGATCTTAGTCCCATTCCGAGCAATTTTCCCGCGTGCCATTTCCGCTGAGAGCGACAGAATTTTGACTGTTTCATGTGCCGCGGAATAATTAAAAGTTCTCAGTTCTCGCAGCTTCCTGCTGTGCTTTTTTGGATTGATTCCGGCGAAATTTGCTTTTCATCCGCGGTGCCTTAAAAAAAAAAAAAACTTCATTCTGGGATGTTCTTATGGGGATGTTCATGTCGATCGTGAGTTTTCCTCTTGGAACGGATTCGATTTCGAATTCTTGAAACGTCCGAGCGCTTGTGGAATCCGAATTTTTGCCGCTGTTTTTGGGGGGGGGGGGGTGTGGCGGAAGAGGCGAAACACTCCACGAGAGCAAGAGAAGACCACGAAAAAACGGTTTCGGAAAACGTTGCCCCGGTATTTGGTGCCGCTTTTAATTTTACTTAATTAGCCAGAAACCTGATCATAAAATAATGTTCAGATAAGTGGAATGCACAAGGCAGTGGCTCTCTCCTTTTAGGGCTTATGCATTCGTCGACGTCATTCAGGTACCTGCAGTCGGCGTTCGCCTCGTTCCCGGTTTTGTGGCATTTGAGCGGTCCGCGTCCCGCGGTGGAAATTAATGCGTTGCGCCGGTGATTTCCGGATCGAATTCGGCCCCGGATGCGCAATTCCGGCTGCCTGAACGGATCCGACGACGCCTCTCAAACGCTGCTGGGTCATTAAGCGACGGAGCGTTTAACTGCGAAAATGCGGGCCGAAAAGTGAGTCGGGCAATAAAATTCCGTCCTTATAAGTAACGAGTCGCGGCGTTTCGGAGCTTTCGGAGACTGGAATTGGACCAGAAATGAGCAAAATTGCTTCGGGCGGCGGTTGCTTACGAGGCCGACCTGGATAATGTAGAACACATCAGGTTCGACCTTGACATTAATTGTTCCGCACTCCACATCGTAACAGAAAATCCCGCATAGAAACAATAAAAAATTTTTAGCTTCGCCCCGCTCCGAATTTCGATTTGTCTTCCGCAGGTCGAACGGGAGCCTCTTCGCGGCCTTCGCGGTCCGCTGCCGGTGCAGGAAAATTTCCGGAGCGACCGCGCACCGGTTCCGGAATTTCGATTTCTCGCATGCGAAAAACTTCCTTTCCCGAGTGGCGGATCGCTCCGACGTGGCCGGATCTCGCGTTTTGTCTGCTGGGAGACGTCCTCCAGCAATTTCCACAGTCGCATATTCGAGCTGCAAAACTTCTGAGCGAGGAAACCGGAATTTAAGTTAATTCGCATCGCAGTTCATGACGCATAACGTGGTCGGTTATAAAGCCGCTGTACCGCTATTTTCTTCTCGGCTCGGGAATTCCGCTTCGCCGAATGAAGCTGCAGCCGAAAGCGAGGGCGGCAAATTATGCCGAAAGGGAAGTGCTCCGGCAGTGTCACGGCATAAGCCGCGCGACGGCGAACTTATTTGGCGGCGGATTCGGAACGTTATTCTTCCGAAGGATTGAGTCGGCCGGTTTCGGGAGCGGTTTCAGCGAATGGGCGCCGCGTGTGACAGTCAGCGCTAAAGAAATCCGCAATCTTGAAAGCGAGGAAGGGTGTAGGTTAACCTCGGCCGAAAATGCGGTGTCGCAAGCCGAGGATTTGGGTGGATGAAAGACCGCGGAACCTCGCCTGAATTATGCAAGGTGCAGAACAAAATTTTTCCACCGAAATGATTTTCGACTTATGCCAATGCCCCAATTTCCGGCCGGCGGACACGGTCTGCGGAGAGCTCCCATGTTGGTCACGATTGCGTAGGTTCTCCTACCGGGGTCGCTTTTCCCGCGCGCGAAGCGCCGCTGCCTTCGGGAAAAGTCGGAAAGTTTCGACGAGGGCGTTGGCTCGTTCGTTCGAAAAAGATCGTGGCACCAGCAGACCCTCTCACGTCCGATGGAATTGTTCTTCGACCGGAAATTGCTCGACCTTTGACGTTTCTGGCAACGAATCCGCGGGCTCCGGCGGCGTCGATTTCCTACGGTTGCGTAACCATCCGAATGCCCCGTTATTGCATCCGATCGGCGTGACGCGGGAAGTGGCTTGATAAAAGGAGCCGAGATAAGGAAGTCCGCGAGCGGCGTTGACGATTCCGCTTTTTTTTCTTTTTCCTTTGCCACCTGGGCAGGGACATATTCGGGGAGCCCCGTTGCAGTTTTAGCGTCGGCGCCGATTTTCCGAAGCGAAAATTCGACCGCTTTGCTCGACTTTGAGAGCAGCCTTCAAGGCCGTGCCAAGGGCTTTCAGGTTTTCGCTTTGGCGGAGACAGCTCACGCGATCCGGGCAAATTTGCTCGCGAAAAAGTTAAATTAAACAATAACGATGGAAGTTCCTCCGTAAGATTTTTTTTTCTTTTCCTCGCATTAATTTTTTACACCGGCCGAAAATTGGGTTCGCGGATGCACTTTGCACCAAGGAGATTTACCGAGCAAAGTCTGAGCAACCTGAAAAGGAAAAAAAAAAAACACTCAAAAGGACATTTGTCCGGGATATGATGGCGTGGAGACGATTTGCCGGTCGTCGAAGCGGGGCTGAAAATTTTTCCGGCAATCCGCGGTCCAAATTCGAGTGCCGGGAGCCTTTCACATTGCCAGGTACGACCGCAGTCAAGCATAGAAACGGATCCGCGGCGATTGCTTCGCCACCGAACCTGGTTGTTCAAGGCCGTGCCCCTGGGTCCCATAGCAGATACCTGTCCTGCAGGACTGGAAAATCCTGAAGGCTACCCGTAATCACGTTTATTTTAAGCGCGATGATGATGATGATGATAATAATAATAATAATAATAATAATAAAATAATGGTGAAAATTAAGTAACGGAACATTGTTAATATTGTGCCCACTTAGTATGAAAGTGTTGTGTCATGCTTGTCTAACGCAGGAAGAATTCCAAGCTGCAGTGTCGTGAAATGTCTGACTTTTGATGGTTTTCAGTGTATTTTCACTCTCGTGGATCGTTCCCGGGACTTAAAAACAATTCAAACCTCGAAAACCCTTCTCGTCCGTCCAATATATTTTTAATTGATGCCATTGTTACCACACCAAAGTGGGAGACCGTCTCTTGTGCAGCTCCGAATGACAATTATTTTTCCTTCTCGGACCAGGAACTTGCGCTAACATTGAAACTATTGTTGCTCGTGATTGGTGTCTATTCATTAATAAATAGAATTATTTTCTTCTTTCGGAGCTCGTTTCCCATGGATTGAGAGCGGCCTTTGAAAAATGTCAGACTTCCGCCGGGTCAACTTTCCTCTTTTATAAAAAACATAATAGCGGAGGCATCAAATTGTTAATCCACATAAATCCCTCTTGGGCGAACGCCTTTTCGAGAGGAATTTGTTCCAAATTTTGTCCTGCCCTCTTCCATCCCTCCAGTCTCGCCCTTGCTTCTCTTGTGCATCCTGAAATGGCGGAGAAAACCGAGCCGACCCGGGAAATTTTCAGGTTCCACGGGAAAAAGATTAAAGTGGATAAAGAACTATTATCCGGGCGACATTTTTCTCTTTCTCTTTTTCAGTTTTCCTCCAACTTTTTTTTTTTTTTTTTTTTTTTTTTTGGAGAACAAAAATGAGAAAATCGGGCAAAATTACTGCCGGCCTCCTCCTTTAGAGAATTGCAATTAATCCGGGAATTAGTTGGCTTCGCGGTCTCATCAATTTGACTTCCATTTCCCACGTGAGGCCGAAAATATTTAAGTATGCTCGATCTCGTTAGACTTGTGCACCGTAATTGGACTATTTACGTGCTACATTAATTTAAATATTAATTGTCTCAGCATTGTGGATTAATTGTTCGCCTTCCCGTAAGGTTGATTGAAATTTATTCCTCCAGCGTATATTTAAAGCTTTAATTTGTTTCTCGCTTTAATCGATCTTATTCTGGCAACGTTTCACGGATTTCGCATTGCACGGGTTAAATGAGCGTTATATAAATATAAAAAAAAATTATTGTTCGTCGTTAAAAAAAAAAAAAAAAAAAAAAAAAAAGGAAGGCGGTTGCAAGATTCATGATGTGCGATCGAACAGATTGTAGTTCGTGTGCAGACGTTCCAAAAATTACACGTTTGTGTAACCTTTCCGCACTCTGCAAACCATTTTGGGGTAAATTGTGCGGGGGAATAAGCAGCAGATTTAATCTGAATCTGGACTGCTTCTGTTGCCCGTATGGGAATCCAAAAGTGTGCGATTTGATTCTCGCAAGGTGCCTTGCATCGGATTTTCAATACCCTGCACCTATGATCCGGAGTAACCTTTCGGGAAAATTATGGAAAGTATTAATGGCCGTGTTGAAGCGTTTGTCGTTCCTTCTTTTAGGTTTTGGTCGTAATTGCTGGGCCGTTCCTTCGAGTGCGTTTTCTTGCGTGAAATTACAAGACGGGGTGGGTAGGTTACGGGTTGGTTTAGATCCGTTTCAATTATTGCTCTCGCAGTTTCGGTGGTTAAGGCGTCGAGTTTGGCAGCGAGATGATCGGAAGGAGCGAGCAGACGGAGTTCGTGGTTCGCAAACTTGACTACAGAAACGATCATAATTTTATTCGTGGCATTTGAGACGACAGAAATTGGACGGCAGAAATGAAGCGATGAGAGCCTTCTTTTCCAAAAATCGTCTTCGGGCCTTCCCTTTCGCCGTACTGAACGATCTAGATTTTTTTGTGTATTCGTAATTTTAATATTTCTCATTCGCTTAGTGAGCCAACAAATATTTTTAGTCAATTTTGATTATTTTCGATGAAATAAGAGTTTGGTGAATGATGATTCTGCATTTAGGTATTGCGTTTTACACTCTAGAAAAATGCACTCTACTTTCTTTAGAGATTACCAAAAATATTGTTGCGTTTCTTAAGCTCAATCTATGACTAATATTTTCTCTAAATAATTTCTTTTGTCTAGAATCTTTATAAAACATTTTCGAAATACATTAATTTCCCATGCATTCAATCGATATTTGCAGAAACTTTTTGGCCATCTATGTTTTTAAACCGTAATATTATTTTAATTTTAAAAATATAGCCTCAGTCATATTGACCTTATATATCCCTTCATGGCATGGATTTTTATTGTATCCTAAAAAGGAACTAGTATATAAATATATTAGAAACGCTGACTGTTATAAGACTTTTGAATTTGTTACGAACAGTGTAAAAATAGTTTTATTTCACTGTGTAAATTAAAAGTGCAAAACATTAATGTATTAATACAATTTCGTAATGAATAAGCATAGCATATAATAGATAGCGTTTACATCGTTATGTAGAACATATCCTGATTTCTTCCATGCAGTTTCGTTCCCTATTTTTACATTTTGAAAATTCTTTCACAAAAGCTTAATTTCTATCACATCATGAGTTTTGCCTTTCTGTGTACATTCTTCCCTTTCTCAAGAACAACAGAAAATGGTTCTTATTCAGTCTATTCGTTTGCAAATTATAAACTGAAAATATAGAGATAATATATGTACAGTGCATCATCGAGTTCAAGTTCCGTAAAATGCAGTTTGTTGAATGTAATTAGGCATTATTTGCTCTTGATTATAGCCGTATAAAATTATATCATTCCGATGAATGGCAATGTCCACATATGCAGATTCTTATATTTTCATTTCCATGATTTCCTTAGATATTAAAGTTGTGTTTAACGACCATTGAGAGAAATGTATAAAATGCATATTTGGTGTTTTCTGCGCCACACCTATTCGTTCTCTACCTTCGGGGACTGTTGCTCAGCACAACTCCTTTTGGTCAAAATTTCCCGTGAATATCGAAAAAGGTTTCCTCATACGATACATTCGTTCTTAGCCTGAGGTTTTATATAATTCCCACCACCGTAAAAATTATTGGAATGAAAATATTTGATAAAGAATCAGCCGTCTTTAATTTAGTTTGATGAATTACATATAGACTATATTATTATCATAAATGTTAACAAGCGAAGTAAATGAATTAACTTTGTCTTCTTATGTAACTTTTTTTTTATGTGTAAATCATTAGTTTTCTCTATAATATTGAAAATATAATTCCGAGACTTATTATTTTATTTGTATATCATACCGGTCATTGCGAAAATCATAATTTTGCAACGTATACATATGTTTTAATTAAAATGGAAATTATATTTTCCATATTAATAAATAAATTTTAAACCATCCAATATAGATTGAAATAAATAAAGATTTTTAGAAAGGCGGAATGAAATCGAACAATCTTGTGCAGCATATCAGGATTTCTTATGAGTAAATCTGATTAATTGCTGGTATAAACTCTGCGATTTATCCAGAAATATAAATTAGAGAATTAACACATTCATATAAGTTGAAGAAGAGAAATTTTCTTTCAGATTAGTCCGTTTTTATATTTATGTAAATTTAAGTTTTTTTCTTTTTTTTTTTAAAATATCTTCTTCGAAGGAAATATTATTTTAAAATATAAAGTTTTTATTGTATTTTCAAAAGTTTATAACTATAATATTCCAATTATGGAATAGTTGGAAAATATAAAAGACCATAAAATTCACAGAATTACAACAGTTCTATATTTGTGAAAAAATATGATGAAGATCCTCACACACTTCAATGTTTTAGGGGTTCAGTTTAATTTATATGCAGGTTGCGATATTATAATACGTATTTTAGGCGATGTTGTTTGATGTTTTATGTTTTCCAAATTAATTATTGTTATAGATGGAATTTATTTTTAAACTCATAAAAAGTTTCTGATTCCGAAGTTATTTTTTGTTGGTGCTTCGGATATTTAGTTTATCCAGCTGCATCGCATGAGTACTCTGTCACAGGGCAATTTAATTAGCCTGAGATTTTTCTAAAGTATATTTTAAGTGTCCGAAGTATTAGCGTGAAATATCAAAGTTCATAACTTTTATATTATAATTAAGAAATAAATATGAGAAAGAGCAAATAGGATCCCCCTCGGTCTTTATTGCGCCTTTTCTTACACCTCGGCCATTTGAACCGTGGAGAACCATAAACCGCGGCAAAAGTTAAACAGCCCAGAGGACATCACGCCTTTTTTTTTTTTTTTTTTTTTTTGCCCCCCTATGAGCCTGCTCAATCCAAAACGAGTTTACCAAAGTTTGCCTTTCATTCTTGATGGAAGCTGCATTGCCTTCTTTTCACATTATGTACGCGATGCATCCCAGTAGGTCGTAGTCAAAAAACGGTTTCGGCAGTGATTTGCATGTACCTAGGTTAGATCGAATCATGAAATGCGGTGGGAACATCAACGTGTGCGTATACAGATGCAATTTTTTAAACAGAAGTTGTGCCGCATAATGTGAGGAGCTCCACCGAGGCTCAAAAAGGTACATTCAATAAGAAAGAATGGGTTCGGGAAAGAAAAAAAAAATTCCGATATCCAAAATTTTTGACCTGAAAACTTAGATTTGGTGTAAAAAAAAAAAAGAAAAAGGTTCCACTGTAAAAATTTTTTCGTTGTTAATATTTATTTTCAAACTGCGCAACCTGTTCGTATTAAACAAGATGTCCTTCTTCTATCGGGATTCAAAAGCATAGAAAACTTCATAATGCGAATGCTTTTGTGTTGAAAAAAAAAACTTTTTATTTTTTTTTTTTTTTTTTTATATTTATGAACGAATTTGAAAACTTACATAACTTCTGAATTAGCGATTCCGAAATCGACCGAAAATAAATTTTAAATTTTAATATATTTTTTTTTTTTCATTTACAACTAAGTAATTAAAATCGTGCGAATCAGTGAGCTATCCGAAAGAAATGTACGTAAGTTTCAAACGGAGTGTGTATAACATGGAGTGAAATAACAGACAATGATGTATATAATGTTATACTTATATGTGAAAACTCCGAGCAGTTTTTGCGTTAGTGTGTGGAGGTGAAAAGATGATCTCTCATCTTTGGTTTCTTCTTTTTTTTTTTTTTTTAATTGCGTGTATATACATACACGCATGTTTCGTAACAGAACTTTCTCGGATATTAAGTAAAATTATTCCCTCCATTTACACCCCCAAACCTTTCGATAGCTCCTTCGAACGGGTTTCCGGCAGAATCTCCGGTGGTTTCCTCCGGGTGGCGGCAGAATCTCTCAGCGCATTTCCGGAAGGCGGTTTAACTGTCCGGAGTCGCAATCGCCGATCGCGGCGGAGGTCGATCGGGTGCCGCTTCCGGTCGGCATCCCCGAAGGCGCTTTTTCCCGCGGCGCTGAGCGAGCGTCCGCCGCGCGGCGAGAACCTTCCGATGCTCGACGCCTCGGAGGTTTTTCCTAAAGGAAGATGGAGAAAGTAAAACGGATTTTGCTCGTTTTTTCCATTATAATTTGCGGTGTAGGCGGCTGGATCCGTTTTCCGCTGGCTCCCAAATGTTCTCGTTGTGATGATTCGATCTTCATTTCCAGTTCTCGGATTTGAAAACGGGTTCAACAAACTCGTTTTACGTGTATCCAGACGCATGGATGCGTCTCCGATGCAGACATTTCTCTTTCGTCCTACGGTAACATTTAAATTTTTCGTTGTTAACTTCATCATCATCATCTGCATTATTATTATTACCGCGGAGGGCATTTATTTTTGCGAAGAAAGTTGACCGATCGACGTCCTCCATAATTAGTGCATGAAAATGTACAATTGTATTAAGTTTTGTTTGCAGAAATAGTTTTCTCAAAAAAAAAAAAAAAGAAAACAAACGTGTAATTTGAATATGAATAATAATACCGGATGATTTTAATATTGCGCTACAGATGAAACTGTTAATTTGGCAGCTAATTTGTAATAACCCTTTTTTCTATATGTCTAAATGTAAGTTTAAGCCACAAAATCTATTGATTGCGAGAATGGTGGGAGAAATTTCGGCTGTCTCGAATGGAAAAGTTGTATGTGAAAGGAGATACCTGAGCATATTAAATTTTTAAATTCATAACTTCGGGCAATTGATATATTCCGGGGTACGTATATCCGTAATTCGCAAAGTAGCGGGTTATTAAGAATAATATTAAAAATTTTGGATGGTTTTTAAAAAAAAATTTTGATCTTTGAGACCACGTGTCGATGGTACGTGTATTAACGGCAAATTGAATGCCAACTGCATCGTGGCACCGGCTCGAATTCATTTTCTGGAGAAATCCGAAAGTCTTGCAATTAGTGGCATCGATCAAAAACTCAGGTATTTGCCTCGGTTCCTTGGTCGTACCTGTTCGGGATACGTTAGCGCAAGCGAAAAGATCATCCGAGATCCCTTGAAATGGTTGCGCTGTTGCGAATGAGACGAAAGAGTCAGCGCTTTGGGATCGGCGAAGGCTCGAGGGTGCGAGTATCGCGTGAAAAAGGCACGAGGAACAAAAGCTGACGGTTCGATTGCTGCAGGACTTGGAAGGACCGGGAATTCATTTAAAAGTCATCAAATGGTCCAGGTTCAACGAGTCTCGAGCTTTCGACCGTCCTGCATGATTAATAGAACAATTGTTTGTGAGACCACTTTGATGTGCACCTTCTCCTCGAACGCGGTCGGGGACTGAAATATTTAAGTTGAAAATTACATTAACAGGTTAATGCATTGTTCGTCATGATGGATTTCTAACCTATCCAGTTTTAGCATTTAATAAGTATCTTACCCGTGTCCAATCAATGCATTATTTCGTATGGATGACGTAAAAATACAGCACCGGTTATTACGTCAAGGCATTGGATTTTCTTATAAACGATGATTAAAAGAGGAACGAAAATTACTTTCAGCCCGGGATATATGTACATTATCCGAAATCGAAAGACGTGAACGTTCCCAGCCTCCGCATCCGAATGCATAAGGCTGCGGGAATCGCGCCTCATAGGAAAAGGTAAAGGGTTTGGCAGATTGGTCTTTTTCATATCGCTTAAAAACCTGTCCAAGAGTAATTCGGTCACCTCTAAAACGGTTGTAAAAGGCGTCCCAACAAACACTCGAAATGTTTCGCATTATGCGACGACCTGAACTGGTAAAAATTTCCGATCGGTTCGCCCGTAACCGTATCCATAATATTGTATCAAGTTGCTCAACACAACGCGGTTCGCTAAAATAAATTATCGAGAAGCTTATTTATTCCCGGTTCAGCATAACTTGTGCATTTTATCGTGTTCGCTTTCAAAGTTTAACCCGATGCCCGATGCAGCAGTTATCACTGACAGCACGAGGTACTCGAGTTTAGCAATGGCATTTGCACTGGTCCGCATTTAGTGGATTTAAGTGTCATCGCACATGCCGGAGATCTGCGTCGTTTCAGGCCTGCCCCGTCCGAAATCTGATACGGACGGGGGTTATCTGATTCCGCTGAACATTCTTGCAGTTGTACCAGCATCGCTTCAAAAAATAAATTTCCCTCGCAGCTTATTTAGACTTTCCAAATTTATATAACGCGGTTACGATCCGAGATCGAATTCGGACCTTTGTCTTCGCTATTAAATCGATTGTATTCAATTTTTATGTAAGAAATCTCTTTTTACATTCAGTTAAAAGAAAACAAAGGGAACATTTGCGTTGTGTGTGCTTTTGTGTGTGCGTGCGAGAGAGAAAATGCCGGTTATAAGTAAATGAAAGTTGCACAAGTATTTTCTTCTTTTTTTTTTTTTTTATGGTCCGGTCTTTAGTTGACATTAAAAACCGCAAAAAACTAAAACTTCGGTTATATGCGAAAGAAATAAAATGACTCCGCAATTGAGATACGTTTTATATAATTAACATAAACGCTTCAACCGGAGTGATTTCTCCGGTTTAAAAAACTCAACCCGTGTACACCTCTCATGTTATTTATTTATATTTTTCATTAACTGGTTAAGTTCTTACATTTAAAAAAAAAAAAAAAAAACGTGCACGGTAACGCTTGAAAAGTGGCAGATCACGCATAATGCGTAGCAATTAAAAAAAATAAAATCACTTGGCGATATTAAAACCGAACATTATATACGCCATGACTCGAGATTTTCATTGGAAAAATCAGGTAGATAAATGAGATATTCGATTTCATTGTATGGTAACAGAATGTGGGAGACATCGGCGATGGAGAAAGTAGATATATATTCACTTATTTCTTTGGGAATATTTCACTTCGGTGAGATTTGCATTGATCCCCGTCGAACGAAGAGCATTATAAATGATTCCAGACGATCTCACAGTCCGTAGAAAGAAGCATCTATACGTATTGATGCCGAATATGCTACGCCAAATACATTAGCTGTATTTCGGGTAAATAATCATAATGATGAATTAATTACCATCGCGATACTTTCACTAAGAGATGTAAAAGTCATTATCATTATGTAAAAAGCAAATTAATTCCAAAAATGTTATAATTGGGTCCGCGCCGTTGCGCTGGTTCCATCGCAGCCTTCGGTTAAAAGAAAAATAAACCTTTCCACTCTGCGGTTATAAACGGTTAACGTTACTTTGTCAACTAAGGATTCTCATTCACTTCGGTTGTAGGGCTGACCCGAAAACGATTGCGCGCCAAAAGGAGATCCTCCCGCAGGAGTTGCTCCGAATCAGTTTTCATGCGAGCGTGACCGATGTTCGACAACTTCGGCTGGCACCCGTTCAGAAACTCTGCGGCAGTCAATGGGTGGGACCCTTTTACTTTGCGACAGGAAAATGTACAGATAACAGAAAAATGTTAACAGAGCGAATTTTTCGATCATTCCACATCTCGGTGACGGAATCGGGACAAAAGTTTTATTTGAAAGTCGCGATCCTTGTTGTACGCCAACGCTGGATTTACGATGGCTTTCAGGCGGGTTGGATCAATTTTCAAACCTGCAATGTAACTTATTTATGGTCCTCTCCCCGTCATCCAAATAAACGTCGAGTATTGTGTTTCTTTTTTTTTATGGCGACCAACGAGACTAATAAATGATCAATGGCATGACAATTTCCAGAACACTTGATCGATTATTTTTACTTTTAAGTGTTCCATTACGACATGAGATACATTTTCACGTCATTAACTACACTCATTCAAAAAAAAAAAAGAAGTTCGAGTTTTGATAATGCAGAAAGTGTTCCATGTTTCGATTCTTTCAATTTCACACTCAAAGCAGTACATAAAACGTTGGATATATTGCAGATTGGCACAAATACACTTGAGCAAAATTATAAACTTGTTTAATAATGGGAGAACGGTGATAAACAATGAGTTCAATATACATATGTATATATCTCCTCGACGGTGTTGGGCTTCTTTGCTTCGGTTTGGTTCGCACATCCCCGGGGTGAAAATGTCTGCACAAAGAACAGAGAATGGGAATTTACTCGATTTTGGGCAGTTGCCACAACCTGTTTCGAGCATACAGGTTTTCTTTTGCCGATTTTTACTTTTCCGCGTCTTATTTTCGCTTATGAACGTGGAAGCGGCCGCGTCGGAAAGCGTTTGAAATTTGCTCCTGAATCAAGAAAATGATCATAGTCAGGTTTGCTTTTAGGTCGATAAATTTAAAAATTGCACCGGGGATATTGAACTGGTTGAAATCTTGTGCTGTAAGACGCAAATGAAATGCTCCTTTAACCTAACGATATTGCACCTCGTCAGTTTTTTCCCATTTTATTTACTTGTGTTTCATTAGCATATGAATGATTTTTCTCCCTTTTGCTCCCCTGATTAAATCCGTTCGAAGTATAAATTTTTACGTTCTGATTTATGATCAGACCAATCGCGAAACAATGTCGCGAATGTCGATGTAATATATATATATTTTTTTTTTAAATATTTAGCTGAACCTTTTCCACTGTTTTTCTCGCAGGAAATTATCTGGGATAAATATCCTTTGCCATGCTAATAACGTGCCCCGCAATGACAGGCAAAGAACCTGTCATTTAGCTGTAAAAACCTGATAGTGAGATTTGTGCATCTCATTATGTTATGGATATCATTAATAAAAATAAGAGGCAATTCACTGAAGTTAACCATGCGAACTGTACAACTTAATGTCCGGTGATGAAAATATATGTATGTAAAAATAACAAAAATAAATATTATTTGGAAGGTAATGAATGAATATTTTCGGAGCATTTGCTTTTACGATCATCCTTTACACATGGTATGGAGGTTTTGGGACCTCTAATAAAGTTTGTGGTTTTGAAAAGATTTCCCTACAAGAATGTAAATTCAAATTTCGATGCTTTATCTTATAAGGCCGTGTCAACCTTTCGTTAACAAAAATTTCTTGCTTATAATGACAGCATTGTCGCTCTTTAATCCGATCGGGGCGAAGTTATATATAAAATATATTTTCCTTTTGTAGTTGAACGTGCTTTTCGTTTATGTAGGAAGCAAATGTTTATGCCCGAGCTGGCATGCACGTTTCGGAATGATAAATGAAAATAAGATACAAAATCAGGTTTCGGATTCGAAGAGTAAAATCGTAGCTCGGAAAAGCAATGAAAAATGTAGCGACATTTTCCCTTTGGTCCCATTGCAGATTGTCGAAAACGGTGGATTCAGGTTGTGCCTGAGATTTAAAGGTGGTTAACACGTCCATTTGTGGGAAACTTAAATTTTTTATCCCTTCCCGGGTCCCTTTGGTGTCTCCGGTCATTTCGGGACAGTTTGGAAGCAGAAGATGGAAGCGACTGAATGAGCGTTTGTATTTAATTCTTTGGCATTTTCGATTAAGCAAAATTACGAGTCTTCCACCATTATATAAGCTTTTTTTTTTTATGAATTGAATCCGAATTTTAAATTGACTATATGTAATTATTTGTAATTTATAGTAATTAGGGAAATTCATTTTGGCAAAGGAATTTCCATTCAGATGAAATAAATAATTCCGATGCTCAATTTGTTCACTTTCTTTGAGAAATCTCATTTAAGTATGCGAAAAGAAAATTTTTTTTTTCTTTGGTATTGTTTTTTTATTTACCTTTTGCAAATGCCAAAATCAGCAAATAATAATGGTTTCCTATAGCTAATTTTCTAATTTAACAAAAAGTGCCTTAATTTGTCTACAATTAATTTGCTCCACCCGCCACCTAACCTAACACGAAGCCCAAATCTTATATCATTATTCCATAGTGACATTGCCTTTTTTTTTTTTTTTTAAACCATTGTCTCTACGCTCTGAGACGGCACTCTGATACCTGCAACCGTAATACGGTCCTGATTATCGCATGCCAGGGTCGAAGTCTTGATAATGAAGAACACATGACATCTATTATATTATAATTTTTTTCGAAAACAGTTGAATCTTGAATTTTTATGAGAATTTTATAAATGTAAGTTAATTAATTGTTTTTACAGCTGATAGTTAAATTTGTCTCAATATAATTCACTTGAAAAATTTTCAATTGTAAACAATTTACAAGCAAAATGCGTCACACATCTTCGCATATTGAAATTCCCGAAGTATAAATCGCTGAAAAACTCGCCTGAGCGATAAGCGAATAAAGCTGAGATATATTTTGTCGGTCTTCACCGAAATATTTAAATATTCCCAAAACACAAGTGAAATACATTTATCAGACATACATTTATCGCGATGGATAACATTTGATTATAAAATCTTGCGTTAACTCGAGGTGCTTTCAATTGAATAATAAGAAACTACGATTTAGAGTTAATAAATAATTGTACGTGTAAAAATTATTTTTAATCTGTGATATCGTATCAGTAACACTTGGAATTAAAGTATTTTTTTTTTTTTTTAATTATCGCACACACGTATATCGATTAAACTAAGACTTATTTTAAAAATATTCTCTAAAGTTAAATTTTCAGATCTTAACGGGGACAGAACGGATAATTTAAAAACCTTTTTATTCCCGTGCGGTCATTTTTATCTACGTCCATTTGTTTTATTCATTAAATGTTTACTTATCAAATGAAGGTTTCCGAAACAACAGTTCCGTCCGGTTTGTTTTGGGACATAGATTTGGAAATTTTGGAATTGGTACACGATTTAAAAATCAATTATCAGATCACATAAATTGCAGTACGTCTGCTATTAAGCCGTTTAGCAAATTGAAAAATAAAATTAACAAGAATATTACAGAGTGGAGGTGTCTTTACGCGGATATAAATCACGGACGGAAAAGATACCAAACACACAAATGAATGGTTACCTCGGCGCGAACGCGATTGCTGCGAGATTAGCTCTGCCGGTTAAGCCGGTAATTTAGACGTACCGACGAGGCGTCAGCGGCGTTTGCCAAATAACTGAAATTGAGACGGGATGGCTGTAAAGGCGCTGGCGCATAGGCACCTGAATCTTTGGGCAACCTCCTTCCGGCGCTGAAGCGGAGGAAGGCCCCGGTCGGCGTTTACAACGCCCTGCAGAACGGACGCGAAGCGACGACCGAACAGTCGTCGGAGCCGGATGCGGGCCGGGCGAGGACGGCGTTCGCCTCCCGACGGGGCGGAAGGAAGGAATGCGCCTCGTCCAGACGGAAGCGAAGCGGGGATTACGTAAAAACGTGGAACGCGTTCATTAAGACGAACGATTTCGGACTTTTTTTTCCTTTTTTTGCAGAGTAATGCATAAGGAAGCCGCATCCGGCAGGTTAACATCATCGAACGCCGTGAAGTATGGTGAGAAAGTGGAGGAATGACTTCAAATGCTAATTAATTGAAGTTATTTGGTGGCTTTATAGCGATCCTCGAAGCCGAACTAATAAAACGGTTTGGTGCAGCGCGTAATTTATGGTTAACCGTATTCGCTAACATTAAATTGGATGGAATGGGATGGAATTCGGGGATGGGGCATCTGTGGGGAAAAGAATTGCCGGTGCGCCGTCAGGCACTGGTGAACCTGTCAGAACGGAAACAGTACGTTGGGCCGACCGGATATCGAAGAACCTTCCACCGCTTTTAAATGAGCAGCGTCCTCAAATGGTGGCCAAAATGCGTTCGCGACCGCATCAAGGCACGAGGAACAACATGATCTTCGGGTGGTGCGGAGACCACCCGCCGAAGGAGTGGATCTCTCGTCATTCATTCGTCGTCTTTGTAATTTTTTTTCTTTTTCATGCGAGGCAAATCGACTGCTTAAAACAGCATCCAAAGGTTTTCCTGTACGGATTTCCCGGCCGGAGTTAAACACTTTACGTTCTGTGATTTGGTAAAGTGCGCGAAACCGCTCCGCGAATCGTTCGGACGCGATGCCTTTCGAAAAAAGTGAATAAATTCGTTGCCATTTTGAACCTTTCCGCTGATCGCAGTAGCCCGAAGGTTTTTGGGTTTTCTTTCGGGCCCGGGCTTTGAGGCGGTGAAAAACCTTCGAAAGGATCGGAGCATGCAAGGCTCGTGAAATGCGGCGCCGGGTCTTAGCCGCGGCCCTTGTTACGTGCGGCATCATTACTTAATAACATATGTAGAACGTGTTATTATTATCCGAAGATGTTTCTGCTTTGTTCCGATTCCTCTTGGCCTCAACCTTGGGTTCAGGCATTTTCTCCCGGAGCCCTCGGTTCTTCGGCGTTGCCACCGGCGGTTTCTTTTGTCCGCGCGATGTGTGTGCCACGGCGATGGCAGAAGCTTCGCGGTGCGGGAGGTCGACGAACGCGCCGGAGGTCCGTTCGGACGCCGCAATTAAGAGCGAAGGGGCGAGACACCTCGGAGATGCGTGAGTGACCCTTTGGAACTCGGCATCGACCCGGGTGCCTGGTACGGGACCGACCGTCGCTCCGTCGAATGGAAAACGAAAAGGAAAAAAAAAAAAAAACTTTTCCGGAGGGCCGCCCTTTCTTCGCCTGCGGAAGCTGAGAGGAGGTTTTCGCTTCGCTCACGTGGCAGAAGGCATGGCGAAGCTATCGACGGAGATCGATGCGCCGGATGGTCCGGACGATCGCCGAAAGGTCGCGCTTCTCTCGGGAATATGAGACTTCCGGTAACACTTTTCTCGGTTTCCGTTTCAGGTGCCTGGCAGCTCGGACTTCTCGCAAACTGTCCACGCTCCATTCACATCTTTCCATTATTCTGAATGACGTTTTCCGTTAATGCACATCGACAACTGGACGTACACGAAGTCATTTAGTTAATTTGGTAAGATAAGATTTCTACTTTACATTTCTCGGTAAAAGACCATCCATTTCCATTAATTTGCATACTTTCTTGCATTTAAGTAAGATGTATCATATCGCTCCTCATAAATTTACGTGTTCATTTCTATTTTCTTGCCATACGTCCGGTCCTGTGAAATATTTTGCTTTGTTTACTTTCTCGTTTAGAGAAAGTAATTCGTATGGCAACGTTAAAAAAAAAAAAAAAAAAAAAAAAAAAAAAAAAAAAAAAAAAGATTTTGGATTTAAACATTTTGACGCAGTTTGTATAACAAATTTCAACCATTTTTTTTTCTCCGTACGTTTATCAGCATAATCCGCCGCCATGGAAAATAGCATTTTATGTTCGTCTAAAAGACGTGTTCTTTCATATAATGGACATTTAAAGCTTTTAAGTTCTCATCTACGGACTGTTTTGACCGATGAATGACATCGAAAGAAATTCTTAACAAACCACTCTTTTAGTAAGAAAGTTGTGCCGAGGCGAGCGCGGGATAAAAAGTTTAGAATAATTTTCATTCGGCAGTTAAATCAATCACCGATAAACATATTTAAGCACGGATCTGGTATACTTTTACGGACAAACCCAATCCGAGCGAAAACCCGTACGGGTTCCATCGAATACGCCCGTCCCTTGCCTGCGGTCCTCCTCCAGCCAGACCGAACCTTAAAAGCACGGCATTCAAGTATTAGTTCGGATCGACAGGATTACAACAGCAAAACTGCGTTTCGTGAACAGAGCCTGCGGTGACGCGCACCTTCGGCAAGGAGATATCCGCAGGAAGGAGCGCGAGCCGAATATGTTCGGAAAACCTGCCGCAAGCGAAATTAGCGTAGCGAACGAGTTAGAATGATATTTGTTCAGATGGCTTTCGCGACATTTCCTTTTTTTTTTTTTTACCAGCACGAAATTAACGAAGACTGGGTGATTGTCAAAAGAAAAACTGAAATGGGATTTACCGATGCCGAAGAGAGGTTAGTGCCGGAATGGGAAGTGCAACCCGGGCCTCGCAAATCCGAAGGCAGACGACGAAACGCAAAGTGCTTTTTCATTTCCTCGCGGTTCGTTCGACGGCCCGACGACTTCCCGTCCCTCCTTTTCTTTTTTCCTGTCGGAAAAGCGGAAGCGATTTTTCCGGATTTCCCCCGGTGGCCCATGCTTTGCGACGACGACGTGCGTAGCGCCCCCCCCCTTCCCCCC
>JAOWBB010000011.1:4024116-4043444 GCA_028565995.1 Ricinus marginatus
ATATAATTATTTTTACAAAATTACTAAGTCCCACTTCAAAATATTTTAGTTCTCTCGGAAAAAATTGTATCATATTCCCGGAGCTTTGCGTTGCTCTTAAAAACAAGTTGGATTATCATGTTTGAGAATTTGAATCGTGAAAATTATATGTTACGGGATTACGATTATAAAATTTAAATCTTAAAAAGTTTGTTATGGGAATTAAATAAAGGAGTTTCATAAGGAAGACTCGTCGATAATGCCGATTTTATATAAACCTCGTAGGTATAATCATTCGAAAATTTTATCGTGAAAATCGTGAATGGGAAAAAAAATTGTACGAAAAAGGATGCATCTTTTGTGTCGATTGAAGGGGGATCACATAAAGCGTAAATTTTCACGTTTTAAGCCATTGGTCCTGAAATTAAAAAAAGAAAAAAAGGAACCGTCCTGCCTTGATATCACACAAGAGGCAAAACCCAAGGTTTGAGCAGCTCAAAAATTTGTTGCTTTTCCTCTTTTCCAGCCCGAAAATTTTCAATTGCGATATTTAAAATGGAGTTTTACCGAGTTTATTGACTTCGAGCGGCAAAATCAATGTCCAAGTTCTCTTCTTAACCCAGACCGAACATATTAAACTACTTTGGCAATTATTAGTCATGGTCGATTCTGCCTACCAAACCGGATATTTCATGGATGAGCTTTCTGCGGGCAGACAGAACGTGAGAGGGAGGTGAAGATCCAGTTTAACTAACAGTATAAATAATCGATGATTTCAGACGTCAAGCATCAGTTTTTGGAAATCCTCGGCTCTCTGAACAGCCCAACCTCCAATACAAGCGAAAATGTTCAAGTTGTTGGTGAGTACTGCTCTTGGGATCACAGTAAGACCATAACGTGCACGTTGCATCATGAGGAAAGAAAATAATTTTTATTGCATGCATTTTACTCTAGATCTGCGCAATTTTCGCTGCTGCCACAGCACTTCCCATTGAACATGAAGAACATCATATCGATTACCACGTAAGCTTTTATACGTATTTTTTTTTTCCTTCAATCGTTGAACTGTTAATATTTCTGTCTAATTTTTATATATAATTGCTCATTTGTTACTTCCAGGCTCATCCTAAATACAGTTTTGAATATAAGGTAGAAGATCCTCATACCCACGACATAAAGAGCCAGTGGGAGAAGAGGGACGGAGATAAAGTTGTCGGACAGTACAGGTACCGAAATTTGAAAGATTTCCGAAAGCACCAGCAGGAGACGGTTAATTAAGTTTAATTTTCACCGTTTCCATTAATTAATTGTTTAAATTAGTTTATTTTCTTTTGGGAAGTGAAAAAAAAATCTCAAACGCGTTCACACTCCACCTAACCTGCTTGCATCAATAAATGCGCGTTAGACTTGCCATTCGAAGCACCTTCCGGTTCTTGTGCATCAATTTCAATAAGGAAATAATTTGCTCTTTACCTGTGTCCAGAATAGCCGAACCGGACGGCACAACCAGAGTCGTAGATTATACTGCTGACGGTCACAACGGCTTCAACGCTGTGGTCAGACGCGAGGGAGAAGCCTACCACCCAGCGGGCATCGGCGGCGGAATAGGATACGGGGGCGAAATAAACCACGTCGAGGAAACTGAATTCAAGGGCAGGTACGGATATGGTGGACAAATTGGAGGCGTTTACGGAGAAGAAGAGAGAATTCGGGGACAATTCGGATATTAAGAAGAGGAAAAAAACTTGAATTGGTTTAATTGTTAAATAATTTGTTGATTAATAGCCATTCGCTTATTTATATGAATGACCATCTTCCAGTTCTGTAATGTTCCTATAAAGTTATCATTATAAAAAGTTTTCATTCTTAATTAAAAGAGTTTATTCATTTATAAATTTGTTCATCCCCAAATTTCATGGTCAACAGCTTGACAAAATATGACCACCTTGATTGACTGAATACATAAGTAACTTTTATGGTTGCTAATAAGTTTTGTCCCATTCTAATCTCTCGTTCTCCCAATAATGACGAGCAGACGAGCAGAGTGCCATCTTCGCTTGAGTAAATATTACAATTGAACACAGCGTGACTTACGACAATATGATATTAATTCTGACAGATAGAATTAAGCTCTAAATTCACCATTCTGAAACTGTAAGGCTAAATATTAAATAATGTTTTTCAAATAGGAAATTTTTTACTTTAGGCTTTTAATATATTGGATTTATGTGATGCCAAATCACTTTACCAAAATATTGCCTATGAGTAATGAACCTGTTGTAATTTCAAGAAATTTTTTGATCCAAAAAGTATTTAGGAAATTTTCCAGATCCCTAAAAAAGAATTTACAGATTAGTTTGTTGTAACTGTAGAAATTCCTTTCGAGAGGATTAGGATTTTCCTTTCAATTACATATTTTGTAAAACTGTTAGCGGTAGTATTGATCCAATGATTTTAAATATATTTATTTTCAATAAAAACGATTCTTAAAAGATGCTGTAACCTAACCTGATCGATGGGAATGTTGGAGCAAGCAAAACTCAGAGCATTCTGGCTGACATTATAAATTTCTACCATAATACTGAAATGAAGGCATGAAGTATTGATGAAAATACATATGAAATAATTTTGATTTTAGATGATCGGATAACTAAAATATTTATGTTATTTAAAAATAATTTTTAAGCAGAAAAATATTAGAATCGAACCACAAGGATCATGTAGCTATTTGCGTTTCCTTTGTTTGATATCAATCCTTTCTATAAATAAAAATCTTCCGAGCATTAGCACGAACCTTCAAAATTGACTTTTTATATTTATGATTCGTTGTAGTCAAAAATACGACTTCACTTAAATGTGTAACTAAATATGAAATTGGAAAAAGCACTCAACCAGATTGAACTGACTTCACAGACTTCATGCCGTTGGTAAAGCAAACTATTATTAATTAAAAAAGTGGAAATTCTAAATGTTATAGAATAAACTTATATGAACTAGAAAAGCTGAAAAATAGTCTGAATCTTTTTTACAAATTGCTGTAGTTAAATTATTCAGATTTATTCTACGATTAAATTTCATTGTAAAATCTAAATATATGTATTTGATTACTGATTATAATACGATACATTAATGAAACATAAAATTAAACTATTAATTAATGATATTTCTTTATTTATATGTTAAAAACAGCATTGTTATATTCAGCTATAAAGTGAAAATGATTAAAAAAAAATACTTTGACAAGTATGAAAATAATGTTAAATAATTAATATACTTTGTCCGTTTGGTAATCTATATAAATAAAATAGGATTTGTAAAAAATATGAAAGTTTATATTTTTGTACTTTTCCAATTTTAAAATTCAAATTTTCGGTAACAATTCAGATCCAATTTTGTTATGATAATATAATAAAAAAAATATTGGCATATATCTTCGGTAAAATTAATCTAAAGTGAATTACACTTTATGAAAAAATTTTTATAAAAGTTTTATATAATTCTGAATTTTAACAAAATTATCCGCCAATTGCCAATCCGCAAATAAAAAAAAATTGTTTTTTTTTAGTTTTTAGGTACAATAAAATGCTTCTTTCGACCCATCAAAAAATAAATGTTTTGAAGAATGTAAAGCCAGAAAAATGGAAAAAACAGGGTTGAAATCGGAGTAAATTGAGAAAGTCTATCAATGTAATATTGAGGTATTTTTATATTGCGCCCGATTATTAGCAAAGTTTGAATATTAAAATAAATACTCAAACGCAATGTTTATAATATTTTGATTAACATATTGGTAACACCGATTCTCCCAACGTTATTAGTCATACATGGTTGTATTCCTCGCACCGGATATTACATTACATTACATATATTATAATGGATATTTCGGCTGTGCAAAGAGTGGGGCACCATTAGAACAGATTCTTGCACAATCTCTAAATCCAATTTTCTGATATATATGGATTTGAGTACAGCGTTTCAGTATCAGTCTTAATCGTTCTTTATATCCAAGATAGTATCATATTCAGAGATACACAAAAATAAAAATGTTCCGATTAATGGTGAGTTTGATTTATTATCTTTTTTATCTTTTACGAAAAATATAATAAATAAACTTTATAAATTTCTGAGGATTTTATAAATTGTAATATAAAAGAAATTCATGTTATCATCAAATAATCGAAGCTTTAATGTGTTAAAAATATCAAACCCGGGATATTAAACCTTTCAATCATATTCTAAATAAGTATTTTAGAGAATCATAAAAATATTAATTGAAATGTCTTATAGATAAAATGTTCTCACATTGACCATAAAAATAAACCAGAAACTAACCATTATTGTAAATGTAAAAAAATGTAAGAAAAAATCTAAAAGCTTGATATATATGTATTACTATATAATACTATTACTAATATTTCTTTTTTTAGCTATTATGAATACATGAAATTTTTTAATAATATAAGATTTTATTTTAAAATTAATAATCATTTTCTTTGCAGATCTGCATTTCTGCTCTTTTGGCAATTTCCTTTGCTCTTCCCTTGAATGAATATGATCACATTGATTATCATGTGAGTACATGAAAATCTTAACGATGAATTATTTATAACAGACTTGCTAATAGAAAAATCATGCTTAATTTTTTTCAGGCACCGCCAAAATATAATTACGAATATAAAGTACATGATCCTCATACTCATGACATGAAAAGTCAGTGGGAAAAGAGGGAAGGAGACAAAGTAGTTGGCCAATACAAGTATGACACTTTTTAATGAAGAACAACGAAATAATTTTGCGTCAAAAATGAAATTTAAATAATTTTTAAATAAAATTTAAAAATGATGAATTGCCAAAAATAATTATAAATAATGAAATGTACATTATGTATTTCCTTTTTTTAAAGGATAGTTGAACCAGATGGCACTGTCAGAATTGTAGATTATACAGCTGATGGTCACAATGGATTCAATGCTGTTGTCAGACGAGAGGGCCATGCTCACCATCCACAAGTATCATATCATGGTCAGGGAGGATCCATTTACGAAGGTGGAATAGCCGGCAACGTTGATGTCAGTCACAAATTTGGTGGAGAATATAATGAAATAGGCGGAGAATTTGGTTACAGAGGTGATATCTAAAACCGAAGAGAAAGATACTGAAATCAAGCGATGGCTTTGAAAACTTAACTTTTCATATGGTCTCATAAATAGCTTAAATGTATCCAAATATTCTAGGTTAAGTTTAATTTTTTTACATCTCGTTTGTGTTTAATATATTGCCAAGATTCTAAGTTTATTTATATATATATATAAATCCTTTTTTTAAATTAATGTTTTCAAATGGAATTTAATATTCACTTTTATTTTTTATATAATTCATTAAATGTTCAAGATTATAAAAATTTTTACTGAACTCATTTTTTGATTAAATTTTTTAACAGATAATAATCTTTTTTAAATATGTAAATCATCAATAAATATTATTATACTAGATTTACCATAATAATTGTACAATTTTATGACTAAAGTAAGATTCAATTAACAAAATAAATTATATTTTTTGCAATACACTTTTAATAGCTAAACATTAAATTCTTGCAAATAAATTTCTTATCAACAAAATAAATATATTTAGTTTCATTTTATACATAATATAACATTTTAAACTTTTTATTTTAAATATCCTGTTTTTAACATAAAATGTTTAAAATATCTTGTAAACAACTGTTTAAAAAAAATCTAAGCACAAAATATGAGTATTAGCTTCAAACTAAAAAGCAATGATAATTGCAAATGCTTAATAAAGAAAGTTGGATTAAAAAACTATTTCATATCATTAAACAGATCTAAAATTGTGTTCTTTTCAGGAATATCTATTTACACCTAAATAAATGAATTAAAAATGCTTTAGTTTACTAAATATTTTTTGATTTGAAACACAATTTTATTTCATATTTAATGATTTCATTAAAAAGTATAAAATAACTTTTTAGCTTTATATTTCTTGCTCATTTAATGACTTGGATTTGTGTAAGATTTAATTTATAAAAAAATTTTTTTTGTAACCTCAACTTTAACAATCATGAAAACTTAAATGAAAAAAACATTAATTGAAAATAAAAGCATTGTTATCTGAATTTAGAGTTAAAATTAAATGTTATTCCGGTATTTAATGACACCTCCTTTAATTAATACATTCACGTTCAATTAAACTTTAGGTCTAAATAATCAAATGCATAATTATAGATAAAAATTTCAAAAATGTTAATTTCATGTATTTGACAAAAAAGGGAAAACGCGCAATGTCGAAACACCGTAAATTTGTTTCTGCCAAGACAAAGGATATGTCTCTTGCCACTGTCAATGGAATTATGTTGACTACAATCAACGTTCAAAACAGGCTCTGGATTTCAGTATTCGGCATTTTGAAGTATAATAAATTAACAAAGATACTAGGAATTTTTCTCTTTTAAAAGAAGAATTACTTACTTTTTGAATCGTCTCATTGTTCTATAAAAATGTTCTCGCGTGAATTAAATATCGTGATGTAGTAAAACTCAAGAAAATAATGTGGAATTATAATTGAAATATCGATCTTTTTTTTGAGTAGTGCTCAATAGTTTGTTTACGTTTGCTTATTCACAGTGTATAGCATATATTATATTCTACATTTTTATTTCTTTTTCTTTTTTTTTATTTTGGTGAGTTTAATTTCTTTCTCTTTCAATTTTTCCGTTGATTTGTTTGATTTTTAATAGTGTATTGATTCACATTTTAATATTTGAAAAAGTTATATGCTCAAATATTTGTTTTCTGATGTTCGTTTTGTGGAATTTTAGGACATTAAATGTAGTTCAAATAACAGAACTGTTTTGGAATTGTCGCTTTTAAAAGGTAATAGATCATGAAATTATCACAATTTAATTTCAAAATATTATTAAAATAGATAGGAAATTTCATATTTTACTCCAATTATTGTTATAATAAATTTTGATCTTAAAAAAGTAACCCCCATTATCAATAGATCCTGTAAGATATTATTAATTATAAAAAAATTGTTTTACATTCATTTTGTTTATTCATTTAAATATAATTTTTCATTCTATTTCAGATAATGGTGTTTTAGATTTTTTTAAAATGTATGCAAAAGGCAAAGGTTCATCAGTTCCTTCTGATGCACAAGCAGGAGAAAAATTAGCATTGTATGTTTATGAATATCTTTTACATGTGGGTGCACAAAAAGCAGCTCAAACATTTTTGTCTGAAATTAGATGGGAGAAAAATATCACATTGGGTGAGCCCCCTGGATTTCTACATTCCTGGTATGTTAATTTGTTTTATAAGATAGGGATATAGGGATTTAATTTATCTTATATTTTCACTAAAATAAAAGAAAACTACTGGATTAAAATTGTTTTTAACTGAAATTGAATTGTTTTAACTGAGTTGGCCTAACGCAAACTCTTATCTAATATTTAAAACATTTTACCAATGGTAATATTTTCCATTTTCAATATAAAAATCTGCTTTCCTGCTGAAACTTTAGACTTACTTTTTGTCAGAAATATTTACTTATCATTAATTGTATGTAACTGAGAAAAAAATCATAACTTTTAAGAGTTGTCACTTTAAAAATTTTATTTTTATGTTTTTCAAATATTATAAAATAAGTAAATATCTTTAAACTGTTTATCAGGTGGGGAGTTTTCTGGGATTTATATTGTGCAGCACCTGAAAGAAGAGACACTTGTGAACATTCAAGTGAAGCCAAGGCTTTTCATGATTATGGATTTGTAAACTCTGGTTATGGTGTCAATGGTGGTTTAGCACCAAGCCCTCTTGGTCAGATGCCTCCTAGTGATGGTATGGCAGGTATGAATAGTTAATAAAAAAAAATGCTTTTGTCTTTTAAATTTTTAAAATTTTGCAAAATTTTTAAAAATTTTTCACAATTTTTCCTTAAGAAATTTTAAATAGATTAATAAAATCACACTCTATTAATTTGTGAAACTAAAGTTCTTTATCTTTTTGAATTATTTTTAAATTCATAAAATTTTCAGGAGGCCCAGTTCCACCAGGCTTTTTCCCCAATAGCACAATGAGACCATCTCCTCCAACACAACAGCAAAGCCCTCACCCTCAACATGGTCAAATGATGCCTGGACAGCCTTTTATGGGTCCAAGGTATCCAACTGGTCCCAGAGGTGGGCCAGGTGTTAGAATGCCTATGGGAAGCGATTTTAATGGTCCAGCAATGTCAAATAATTTAGATCCTACGAGGCAAGGTCCTCCAGGAATGTCCACAATGGGTAAGTTCTTTTGTGAAGAGTTAATGCCACTTAGAAAATAAAATATTAATTAACTCATGCTTCAATGTAGGCAATCCGCGAATGAATCCACCTCGTGGTCCAGGTATGGGAACCATGGGACCTGGTTCATATGGTCCAGGAATGAGAGGACCTCCTCCGGGTAATAGTATGGGTCTTGGAGGCCCTGGTGGGCCTCCCCAAGGGCCAGGAGGTCCTGGAATGCCTCCTTTCTCAATGGCTGGTCCAGGACCGGGTGGCAGACCTCAATGGACACCTAATACATGTTCATCAATGACTTATTCCAGCTCTTCACCTGGTAATTATGTAGTTCATCCAGGATCAACAGGTCCACCAGGTCCAGGTGAGATTGAATTTTGAAAAATTAATTTTTATTAAATACTTTTCATTTAAAAAATTTCTTTTCAGTCAACGATTATTATCCTAAAGGCACTGTAACTATGTGGCCAGAAAGAATCAATTAATTTTATGGTATCTCGGCAATTAATAAAATTTGTGCTCTCGTTCTGAATAAAGATGAGGTTATATATTATGTATGAAGCTTTTTTTACTACTTAAACCTCTTTGAAGGAAGAAAAAATATTTTTCTTTTAGTAATAATACTAAAAATAAACTTTTTGCCCTTTTAGGTACCCCAATCATGCCCAGCCCTCAGGACTCATCGAATAGTGGGAATGAGAACATGTACACGCTAATGAAATCAGTTCCAGGAGGGACCATGCCAGGAGATTTTTCAATGGGTGGAGATCCGGACCCGATAGGTCCCAACACAATGGGACCTATAGGACCTAATACAATGGGACCTGTAATGAATGAAGGTCTTGACGGAATGAAAAATTCTCCTGTAGATGGTGGTCCAGGTATGTGACTTTTTAAAAATTATTTTATTTAAATAATGAGTATAGAAAATTTTTATAAAAAAATAATACAGCTTGTTGGTGCGAATCATTTGAAAACATATCTTAAGGATGACAAAAAAGATAGCACCTTTCTTCTTTATCCATCATTATTTAGTTATAATTAAATTTTGGCATAAACTTCAAACATGATTACTTTCTCCAGGCACACCACGAGATGATTCAGGATCAGGAATGGGAGATTATAATCTTGGTAGTTTTGGCGGACCTGGTGAAAATGACCAAAATGAATCGGCCGCTATACTGAAGATTAAAGAAAGCATGCAGAAAGAAGCAAAGAGATTTGAGAAGGATTCTGATCATCCAGATTATTTTATGTCCTAGATTCTTTATTGTTAATTTATTATTTGGTAAATTTCTTTGTACAATGGGATGGAATTAAGGCTACTTTTTCCTTTTAGTGTTGAAAACTTTTTACTCTCGGGACATTTTCTCTAATAAAAATTATTAATGTTTTCCATAACATAGCAGTCAGGAAAAAATTTAGATAATTCAGTAGCAATATACATTAAAGGTTTTAATCTTGCCAAAATCTGAAAGACAAAATTAGGGGGCTAGATAGTAAATTTTAAATCTAAACTGTTTAATTGAATTATAGTGGTATTTAGTTGAAAAACTATTGCACAATTGTAATTTTCTTATTGAGTTTTGATGAGGGTTGGGATAGGAACTCTATAAATGAAAAATTTTGTAATTTTGATTTTTTTTATTTCCGATGATATTTATTTAATTGAATTTATTTTCGTATCAAAATGTATTTCAGCAATGAAAAATTCCTCTGTAAATATTTTTCAACACTAAAACGCACTGCAAAAACTTTGAAATTTTTTTTCCCAGATTAAAGTGTTGAATGAAGCGTTGTTTTCCGAATTATGACGGTGTTATTTTTAATTCCACTGGAATCATAAAATATGATTTATGCAGCTTTTCGAATTCAATGATTTCGCATAATATAATAAAATAATATAAGTGCATAATAAAAGCTCGATAAATTAATCTTAAAAGTTCGGCTGTATAGTACATAAATTCAAAAATTTAACAATGATATAAATGGATGTATTCAGTTAGATAAAAAAAAAATATTTTTTTCGATAAAAATTTTAGAAAAATAAGCTTGATTATTACGAAGTCTTTGAAGTATATAATCAAGATAATGATTTTATATATTACTTAATAAGTGATATTGATAGAAATACAATTTGAGCATTTCATAGAAAGAGAGTAAGTTCTTCATAAAAAATACTTCCATTTATCAAAATAATTTAAGAAAATATTGAATTATAATAAATTGTATTACAATTCATGAAACCCATATATTTAGGTTTCATATTTCATACTTCTAATTTAATTAGCAGGATAATTTAACAATACTTCAAAGGATTATATTTAAATAAATTTTCTTATTTAAAAAATGATTGATTTGGAATTATTTTAAGAATATATTACTTGAAATCATTCAAAAACTCTATTTTCAGTATTAATACATATTTCTCATTTTTTTTATCTGACTGATTTATATGTACGAGAAAAATTTATGGAAATTTTTTGTTTTTCATTAAAAGATTGATTTCAATTATTTGCTACTCACTTTACCGGAAACCAATTCTAAAAATGAATTTGATGCCTGAATTGATTTAAAAAAAGTGCATTGTATATTAATCAATTGAATTAATATACATAGTTCTTAAGAAACACAAAATATATTTTTTCAATTTATTTATCTACTAAATGAGACATTTCATATGTTGATCAATACGACAAAAAAAAATCATGTCTTTCATTCGGCATCATAATAGTATTTGATATATTATTAGATCTTTCTTCAGTTTTAAATGCAGGATTTTTCTTGTATTACAACTTGAAATTTTTTTCTTTTTTATAATTTATTGTCCCTTTAAAACATAATTTTTATGATGATTATAACTACAATTCAAATTTCAGGCAAAATATGAATTAATGCAAATCTTTTGAAATCTTTTAATTATAATGTTTTACAGTTAATATTATGCGATCTAATTCATTAAAAATATATTAAATTGGGATGTGTTTAAAATGGATATTTTTGAACTAAAATATTTTAAGCAATTATATTTGCTGGACAATTTACTTTCGGATACAGTCAAAAATTAAAAAAAAGTCTTTCTTTTAATTCCTACAACGAAAATTTTATTCCATATATTTTCAGTGTAATATCAGCAAAATTTAAGCTGCTAAAATGTTTCGTTTTTCATAAAGTATAATTTTGATAAGAGAAAAAAAGAAGAAAAAATAATCATCAAAGGTGTAAAAATGGCCGAGATCAAAGTGTTAATTTCAATACAATTTATCTTACCCACGGCATATTTTTATACGTTTAAGATCAAAACGATATAAAAAAGTAATCAATCAATATCAATTTTTAAATTTTCATGTGATCTTATGTAAGTTACTATTTAATTTAAACTAAAAATTAAAAAAAATTTTTAAAAAATGTCTTTACATTTAGAAATATAGGATTAAGGTATAAATTATCGTAAATGTTAACTTTTAAGATTTAAATTAAAGTTGTATGATTTTATTTATAATTTCCTCAAGTAGAAATGTGTATTTGAAATGGAGTAAGAACATAGCGTCACATTTTTGTATTTGTTGTTCCTCAATTCAAAGCGACTCTGATTAGACCCAATAATGCATGGATGAGCGCGACTGGTTTCCGTTTCATTCAAATGACAATACTAAATGAAAAGAATGTATATTCTCTTAAAATTATGTTGAGCATATTGGTTGACTCACCATTGTTCTAACAAAAAGGGGAAAATATTTACCGACGTTACACTCTTTAAGTGTAACAAGACTAAATAAAAATTTCTGTACTTTAACATTAATAATAATTTCTTTGGTTCAGTTTTACACTGGGGAGCAAATTCTGCAAGTCGGATAAAAATTTTAAGACGCAGTTCGTATACTCTTTTTTTTCTGTCCTTTTCAGCCTCTGAAAGCAAACTGAAAAAAATTTGTTGTAAAACCAACAAAATAATTATAACGATGGGTAAAGAATTTTAATTTTTATTCGTAGTTCGTTGAAAAATTACCCAAATGAAAGAATTGCTTATAAAATGAAATTTTTTATTTCTTAATTTAAATTTTTGACTTGATAAGGTTTATTTTATCGTAAACTAATTTACTGTACCATTTATGTCCGGGAATATACAACTAAATAATCGTGAATCTTAAAAATAAGTGATCTCAACGATTTTTAATCTTATTTATTTTTTAATTTAATGTTTTTTTATTGCTTTTAATTTTTTACTCTTCTGTTACATGAAAAAAATAGATATAGGGGGCTAGCAGGGCGGGTTTCTGAATACAATATTTACCGACGAAAGAATTTAATCGATAGTAAAAATCTGTAGTTAAAGTTAAAAAAAAAATAGAATCATTATGGGGTTTAATCAGAACGTAATTTATTAAAAAGAAAATAATAACTATATATTTATAAATAGACTCTGTTTTTTAATTACTACATGAACGCGTCAAATACCGTTTAGAGTTCTTGACACTCTCAAATAAATGTTTCATTTAGAAATCGTTACCCCAATAATATTTAACAATAAACGATGAAATCTTTTTTAATCTTTTCTTTTATTCTCACGGTTTCTAAGAGCTTTCAGGTTTTTGCCCTGGAATCCACGGAAATATATTTTTGTTGGAACTTAATTTCATCTACATCTCTCTGCTTTTGTTTTGTGAGAAAATTGGTGTTTTTTTATGAAAGAGGAAGGGCGGGGAAGGATTAAGGATATTTTTTGAAATCGTGGTGTCTATATCCATTTATAAAAAATTAATAGTGATTAATTCGAAATCTTATGTTCATGCGATTCTCCGCAACTCTACGTTCTATATAATAAAAGAATCAAATATATATATATATATTATACGTATATATATATAAATCTAGTTACTTTTTTTAATCCTAATTATGTTACACCATCGAAAAGGCTCTTTCCGGCAGGATTCGCCTACCGCGGAGGCTGTGGTCCAGCTCCATTTCATCCGAATGCTTATTCCGACAGGAGATCGGGCTCATGTTCATTTTTTGTTAAATTTGAGTTTCTTTCTGGTAAATAAATAAGAGTGGCAGGCGGAAAAGGGATTTTTCCACTTTTCTCTCTTATTCCGTACTGGCTTCCGACGTAGTGTAAAACACTGCGGTTGACGGTTTGTCATCGGACGGTTGGTTTGTCACCATGAACAAAGTGTTCTGGATCGTAATTTATGGGACGACCAAAACAAAGTTTTTCGATGAACGACTAAAATATAATTAGCTCTTATTAAATGTAAAAAATTTATTCTCTTTCGAAGGGGTTAACTTATGAATAACTCCGTCGCCAGATGCGAAATCGGTTGATTTCTTCAAACCCCTATGTGAACGCTGTAAGAAATGTTCGTCAGCACAACTCAAAACTTACGCTGCGTGCATGTTCGTACGTAATTAATTCAAGACTGAAAAAATTTATTCAGTGAGATGATGGTAATCCTTTTACCGAGGTGCTGAAGAATGAAAAAGAAAATAACCCAAATATAATTATAAATGTTGTAAAAAAATTTGTGAAACAACGCATTTTACGGCCGTAACAATTTATCTTATTACCTGTTCTCCCAGTTTAAAAATTTAATGCCTACCGGCTTAATCAGCAGATAATAACACTCACGCACCGTTACGTATGTTAAAAACACAAACATAACTTCGGTATGAAGGGCCAGTGTCATATAATAAATCATATTTTACAAAATGCCATAAGAACCAAGCGAGAATCACGAATTCCGCATGAAAGGAAAATATCACTTAAACAGAACTTTGTATTTACAATTAACATTGATCTAGAACTATTTACAACTGGGCCGAGAACTACTTACAACATGCAAAAAACAAACCGAGCTCATTTATTATTTAGCTTTAGAAAGAGTTGATCATTTAATTTCTGCATTACTAGCCAGAGGTTGAATTGTGTAGTCTCACGAAAAGGAAAAAGAATGGTGATCTAAGAAGCTGTACATTAAAAGACGCCTAGGTTTACATTACATGAATATGCATATTACCACCAAATGAAAGTCAAAAGAGCGCGATGATAAAAAAAAAATACGCAAGATTCTGTTCCGATTCCATTAGAGTACAGAATAATTAAATGCGATTCTAATATACATAATTAATTTTTTTCAAGATAAAAACTAGAACTTCAATGGCCGCATATGCATTCTACAACTGACAACGAATTTTTTTTTGTTCAATGTTATTTCAAAAAATAATTTTATGTTACGTAGATTAAACAGGTGGCAATCGTGCGATTACACTGATAATATAAAATTATATATATTGCTCAATATAAATTATATTTGATAAATTCAATAATATACTGCTCATATATTTATTAAATAATCAATATATATGATATAATATTACTATTATATCAATATATGTAAAATTATATTTAATTTTACATACTTCCATATTGTTTTACCATATAGTATATTTGGATTAAAAAATTTAGATTGAATATTAAATATTTTGCTAAATTTATGTACAGAAATAATATAATTTACATATTTATAATTCATTTTTTTTATTTTTTTTGTATATTTTATATATATGAATTATAAATGATGTACAGCAGGGGTATCGTGTAGTTTTTTTTCTGCGCTGACCTGAAATTTTAACCCGGGAACCGCCGGAATTTTTTCCCCGTCAAATTCCACGTCTTCAATCGAGTCCCGTCGATCAACCCGAAAGGTTCCTGCGGGAATTTTTTTGGGTTTTTTTTGCCCCTTCTCACGGAAAAAGGCGCGTTTTAATGCGCAAAAGTAATTTTTTCGCTTTCCTTCCTTTTCCCGCGTTCGATATCTCGCACATCTAACAGAATGGGAAAAAACCTTTTTTCAAATTCGGACAGCGGCTTCGTCTTTCGGATACAGAATCCGGTTTGGGGCAGCCGGTTTCGTACGTGGATCGCTCTATTCCGTCCCGGACAATTTCAAAACGGACGCTATAAATAAAAAATGAAATCATTAACTTAAAAAAAAAAAAAACGATTCGGAACCTCATCTAAACTAAGTCCGATTCCTTTTTCACATATTCGATATGATTCTTCTGCCAGCATCCGGGCAATCCTCTCATTTGGACTTTTATCAATGTATTCGCGCAGTTAATTCAACTATTCGCCCGACTATCCCGTAAGTTTTTGAGATTTACCATATGAATAAAATACGATTATCGATAAGCATATTAAAACAAGGAGTTTTAAAATTTCGTATTTGTTTTTCGTAAAATAGCATGTTTGGTGGGAACATATCTAATTTTACATTGACAACGCTAACAATTTATTGCATGTACATTGTCACAATTTATCCACATATCATAGCAAAGAATGCGAGTTCGATGCCAAGCTATATTTTTCCTCTTTGATTTCTTTTTTTTTATCTATTTATTTTATTAATTTTTTAAAATAATAATTTAAGGCTGCCTTTCGTAGACAGCGGTTACATGCTTAGTTTCGCGTGGAAAATGCCCGCTCTTGTTTTCTCATTTAAAACTTTTATCCCGCTTTCTCATACATTTCAACATCAGGTAATTTCTATAAAGGTACATATTTTGGTAAAAAAAAAAAAAAAAAAAAAAAAACATTGGGAAACTCACCGTTCAGTACTGCTTGGGAATCGAGCAGACTATCCTCGATGTCGCAAAGCTCACTGAAATAGTCAATGTCAATGTTGCCTGTTGGAAAACTTGAAGGATTAGGTATTGGATTCCAAGGGTAATCGAGAGGTTCTTGCTTGGGCTGTTTCCCTTTTTTCTGAAAATAACACCGTGAATTATGTAAAATGACCATAGACCATGGCGTTATAGAAAAGTGAATCAAATTCACCAAGAATCCAACCATAATTTGAACCAATTTGACGGAAGTGACAATTTCCGAATTTTAAAACCGACATCCTCCCTCAAAGGTGAAAAAATTTTTCTTTCGGCTCCTACATTTCATTCCATAATAATATTTTCAGTTACATTTCTACCAATTAATAGGAGAAAAATTGCGAAGTTTCTTTCACACAAAATAAAATATTTCACGGTGATGCAAACCATTGAAATGAAGTTCATAATTATGTTATCCTTTGTTAAGTCTTTGCTAATCAGAGGATTTAAATATAATAGGAAAAATTTAGAAATGTATAAATACGTACATAGAGGAAAATGAAAAATTCCATCATTGAAAACCCTAAAATTTTCTATCTCCATATTCTCGAACCTATTTGCATCAGAAAAAAAATACATTTGTATAAAGTAAATGATTCGTCAATATCATAAAAATATGATATTGCTTTAATTGTTCCGAATTATTACTATGTAACTGTTTATACTGAACATACACTACGACATTATGGAATGTTCCGAATTCCAATTAGTCAAAAAAATTAAACATTTAAAAAAATTTTTCGAACTAAAAATATAAAAATTATAAGAAAAGATAATATTTGAGTAAATGAACAATATCTTCAAGATATCTACTTTTATTTACAATAGACTATAGTAATATATATAATTTGTAATAAAACAATAGCTACATACATATCACATGGAATTTTTATGGCACGGATATGAATAGATAATATATATAATAAGTTATTTTTTAAAATAACGGTTTTGGAGAAAATTTTTAAATTTTTAATTATTTACAATGAAATTAAATGATTTTTTTTTTGATAAAATATATTATTAACACAAAGTTTTTTGAATTGGAAAAAAAATAGTTAGCTTTTAAATTGTAGAATTGGAGTTAGTTTTCTGATTGCACAATAATGTAAAAACGTATAAATTGCTTAAAAAGAAAATTAACACAAAAGATACATAGATATTTTTAATTATAATATTTTTTGGACAAAAATATATCTTTTATTTTCTATAAAATTACTTAGAAAAAGGGAAAATAGATATTTATAGAGAAATTTAAGGTTATAGTCGCTATGTAAATATAAACCGAAAAGAAATTAATGTAAAAAGGTGTCTGTCTTGCGTACAATATGAGTGGAAAATGTATAATGTCTGAAAAAGTGAGTTTAATATCTAAATTAGAATACACGAGGAAGCGTCCTTTGTAATCGATGTTTTACAACCATATATATATCCATATCCATATATATCTATATATCACCTTAATATTCTCATCCAAAATTTGTAGTTTATATGTTCAGGTACTTAAAATATATTCCTCATAGGATTTCAGATTTTTTTTTTTTACAATTTTAAAATTAAAACTAATTTCATAAACATGAACCAAAAATACATCAAAAAATTTCTTTTATAAACATACTTTAAAAACGAATACTAAGCATTTGCAGTTTTTTATAATGTTTATACCAAAACTGAAAAACATGAAGCATTCTCACATGCGAATTAATATTATAAATTTTTTTTCCGATATTCATATTTTTTTAATTCATCAAACACATAAATTTTAATTACAAATTTTTAATACCTCAGGTATTGATTTTTGTGTATTTAAATACAGAATATTGTTGCCATGATCGATTTCGTAAAAATTTTGAAACATATATAGTGAAAGAAATATGAAAAAATTCAATTTCACTCTGGATAAAAAATGCATAAATTTTATTAATTTTAAAAAGTAATATTTTTCCATTTAATCTTAAATAAGTAAAATTTTGTTTCTCAATAAAATCAACATATCCTACATGTATTGTGTAAGAAATATTTTAAACTCACATCATTATTTCACATTTTAAAAAGTTCTTTAATTTTTTTCTTCTCTTTTTGAATGGATTTCGAATGTAATTTATTATTAATTCAATAGGAAGATATAAAATGGAAGTTCATATGAGTAGGGAAGATTTTCGCTTTTTAGAGGAAGATATTTTGAAAATTTCGTTTGCTACCTTCTATTGGTTGCCTTCAAAACTGATATTTCAAAAAGGAACGCCCATAGAATTATTTTCGCCTAAAATTAAAATTTAATTTTTTTGTCTCCTCCCTCTCCCTTCCTGTTTAGCTGTAAGGATAGACACAATTTAGATACAGTTAAATACCTAACCAAACAAGGGAGCATTTTTAAAATATATATTTATATTTGATATTAACAATTCATGCACTTCGTTATTCTTTTTATTTAGATTTAGTCTATCTGATATGAACTGCGTAAATGTTACAATTTCTTTCAGGCGTTCCTTAAAAATATATTTCATCATAAAATTAAAAAAAGTATAACAAAATGATAAAACTCACGAAAGGTTTACATAAATATAAAACCTATATTTTTCAATTTGTCATTGCGCAAAATTTCAAAATGAACATATTGCACTTTTTTTAACATTTATAATTAATTTTTTAAAATAAATCTTATATCAGAGTGTTCATTATTATATATAAAGCGGCAATTTTAAATTAAAAAAATTAAAAAAAAACAAGAAATTACGATATTATATTGCTATGATTTTTTTTATATTTTTTTATCGAATAAATCGTTTTTCTGTTCCTATGAATGTCAGTTTTCCCATTGAATATCGTTATCAAAATCAGAAAATCAACAAGGCACCAATCTCAATTTAATAGTCATTATTCCTACAATACTTTAATACAATACTAACAGCTTTTTCATATTTTCATTTTATCGACATTCCTATTTGTTGTTTTAAAGTTCAGGCTCATCGGCAAAGCAGCATTTCGATTAATGATTTAACTACCTTCCTGACAGCAATCCTCAATTAATTCATATTTGATCAAACATTCCTAAAAGCAGGAAATATCCGAAGTTAAGAAAATGATAAAAGCGTTAGAAAATTATAAATTGTTATGTTTGGGTGAAAAAAAATATTTTTCTTGAGTACTTAATAGCAATAGAAAAAATTTGTAGTCTAAGAAAAAATTTAAAATATCGATCAGTTATGAAAGTTGCAAATGATCTCTGTTTTATTAAATAAAGTCTGATAGCGACAATAATAGTTGAAAACTTTTTCATTCATTTTCCATATATTTCTTAAATTATTACAATAATAATAATTTATTCTAAAGGAACATCAATCGTTTATTTACTTTAATATTTATCAATTTTAATAGTAATTAT
>JAOWBB010000011.1:4050284-4178368 GCA_028565995.1 Ricinus marginatus
GAAGAATGTTACAAAAATTAAATGAAAAACAGAAAAATATGGAAATCATATACTTTCTAATTGTTAAACATACTCAACATTGAGATTTGCATTTCATGTGATAGAAGGGATAAAAATTTCATTTATTACATGTGATAGTTAGGTACGATATTAACATATTTTTCGAAAGGTTGAATGAAAATTATGTTTAACGATTGATAAGTTAAATCTTCGAAGAGGTTGAATATGTGTTGCATTTTTTTAAGGAGAAAACAAAGTAAAAATCCCGTAATTTTTACGGTTGTGAAATGCAATCGAACATAGATGGGTTATATATAATATGATGAGAATTCAGTATGAAAACTCTTAAATTTGGCTTGAATTTGTTTTATATAATCTTGTAAATGTGGAAAGCATACGAGAAAGTGCAGGAGAAAATAGATATAATAATCGTAGACTTCCCCTAAATGGAAAGTTTAAGTTGCGTTTTAAAACATTGCTAAAACTTCAAAATTAACACAATTTCAATTACAGAAACTGAAGGGTATAAGTAAAACAATCTTCAATAAGACATTTATTTTGTACAAAATTCTCTTTTCATTTCATTCAAAAATCATAGCAACTTTAAGTTAATTTTATAAAGAAACAGGAATAAACAATTCGCAAAGAAAAACTCATTGAGGAATAAAAATTCGAGTTTTAGATTAATTAGTAAAAACAAATTATATAATAATTATACAATTGTCATGTTATTAATAATCCAATCTCATAAACGGAAATATGTTTGGAGGTGTCCATGAGTTGTACGGGGGCTGCTGTCCAGGTACCCAACTTTGCCCCGACCAGTTCGAACTGGAGTTAGACCAACTATCGCCGTAATCCAAATGAAAACCGAATGGCCTAAAATATGGATATTCGTAGTTTGAGTAGTTTGGTGTGTAGTTGTTGCGCACGTATGGATAGTGATTTTCGGGATGGTCGGAATATCCGTATCTGTGCTGATAACTGTCGTAAGCATGGGGAAACAGAGGATCCGGCCTTACGTACTGGTTGCCATAACTATGTTCTACGCCCTGATATGGCGGATTCCGTGATGCTGCATACGGCGGCGAAGGCTGCAGGTCTTCCCGATACGGTGGTATAGACTGACTGCCGTAGGTTGGCACCGACGGTGGATACCCGAAGGAGGGCACGCATGATGTTTGCTCACTCATCACAGATTCGTGTACGCTATAAATATCACTTTTGTCCAAGTTCAGTGCCTTTCTTCCCTTTTTAACACAGCCGTTTTGTCTTTCATAAAAATAGTCATGCTGAGTCCTTTTCTCGTCTACTGCATCTTCCACTTTTTTCGACGAAGCTTTTGCTTTACGCGGTTTTCGAACGGCCTTCGTACGAGTTTTCCGTAATGATTGTTGTACGCCCTCTTTTGACGAGTCTATTTGGTTATCGTTACTTACCTTTTCATGCGTTTCGGGAGGGGGATTTGTAAAAAAGTCGTTTCTGGAAAATCGGCCTATCTCCGTCGAGCCAAACGCCTGCTGGAATCCTGGCAAAACGCTTTTCCCCTGCTCCGCTATTTCGAGGCTTGCACTCGATTCGAAGTTTTTCTCACCGGAAAGAAAATTACAGTCCAGAAATACATCATCCACGTTAATGTAATTCGATTGACCGTTGCTTTCGAATGACTCCATGAACGATTCCCCGTTATTTTCGGTCATTAAAACATCGGTGACTCCTGTTTTCCCTACATTTTTGCTATAATCGCTTTCCCCTACTGCTTCTTTCTGATGCGGATGGTCGGTAACGTATCCCGAATCGGAATCGTTATTGAAAACTGTACTTTCTACTTCGGCTTTAGGTGTCACATTGGTAAACTTTATAACTTCATTATCCGCTGCTGAAATGTCCTGCTAGAAAAATAACACAAATAATAGCCTTTTGATTTTTAAAGGAATACTGCCAAATACTGAAAGTGGCAAACTAAACATAAAAAACATAAATGATTCAGTAGAGTATAATATAAATTCTCTCTTGGATACGAAAATGATTCCCAAGATAATTGAAATATTTTTGCGTCAAAATTAGAAGGCAAGAAAAGGAAAACTTCGGGCACCGGCCAATATTAAATTCAATTTTTTTTAAAAGGAATCCTTTTTATTTAACGTTATTATTCAAAAGCCAAATAATTTGATTCAAACAAAGTAGAAACTTACCTTAGTTTCATTATCGATGTTTCTTGTACAAGCAGTAGGAGATGAGAAGACATTTGTAAGTTCTTGTAGCTGACATAATGGCCCTTTATCGGTTTCTATTGGTTCGTTGTGATCAGTGAAAGGTGACGAACTAGGACCAATAACATTATTTCCTCCTTCGGATTCATGAACATTTACTTGTTGATGGTATGAACGATCCGAATAATTGTCGCTAGAGTTGCCATTATAAGATTCAGAAAATTGTGGCACTAAATATGGCACTGAAAAAAAGTGACATCAGTTCAATTATCTGTCCATATTTTAAAGTAAAACACATTTTTTAGAGTAAAGGTATTAATATTTTGTGTTTCATAAAAGGACACTAAACGGAAGTAAGGTATAGAAGCTCAATAAGTAGATTACCTGGATTATGCCTGTATGTATACCAAGAACTGGACCAGGCTGGTGTTTCCATCATTGAATATCCATCGGCAGCCATTGAGAAAGTCATATTTGACAAACTCTATGTCCCGAAGATGATGTTATATAAAAAAAAGTAATTTAATAAATATAATTGACTTATTTATAAAATATAAAATAAAAATCATACAATTTTCATAACTTTTTCTTATATTGGGATTTTGTAATTTGATGCAAAATATAGTAAAAATATGAAATTAAAGACTAAAATGTGATTCTTAAAGGGAAACATATGTTATAAAGTAGAATAATATCTAAATGCTGTTATCTTTCTGAAAGTGGAATAAAATTCCTAAATAATAATTATTTAAATATGGATTAGGCTCTATTATTATATATTATTTACATTATATATATTATTATATGTAAAACATTATTATTATGCTCGCAAGAACTACTAAAATTTTATAATTTCCATCATTGTAAATAAAAAACTGTTCTATGTAGGAATTTGAATAGGGTAAAAATTTTAAATTTGAGCTTTATAAATCCTTCTACATGGCATAAAATCCATATAGAAGTTTATTGAATGAAAACGTTAATCATTTATTTTATTATATTAAAAAGAAGAAGGACCAAATAGCCAAATTTTTAACAAGAGCCGACACAAATAGGATTTCTGACTCATTTATTTATACTGAAATGAGATAGGGAACAAATCCAGTAAATCGGACTTCTTTAGATTTTACTCCGGCATATAGATAAAAACTGAATAATTTTTTTTTTTTATGCTTTGAAATTTCAAAATAATCGATGTTAGTTGTGCTTTTTGTGCCACACCTAATTTTTTGACTTCCTTGCGTTGCACTTGGAAAAAAAATTATCTCAAGCCGCATGTGAAATATACCAAATCTGACAATAGCTGTTAATGTAAAATGTTAATAAATTATTATTGTTGTTATATAATTTTAAATTATTGTTATACATTATACAATATCCATGTCGATAAAATAAGTAAGACTCGTAATTAAAAAAATAAAGATATACAATTTTCAATATTTTAAGAAAGTTCATGATATTCTCAAAAATTGTTATTCATTTGATTGGACCAAAGATTGGATACATCTTTATAACATTGCATATAAAATTTAAAAATAGTTAAAAAATTTTTTTTCTCAAGGAAATGGATAATGCGTAAGAAAATTTTCAATAGCTACAGAACATTTAAGTAGCTAACTTTAAAACCTTAAAGAACTTTGTACAGCTGAATAATTAAGCAAAAATGGTATACTATTTGAAAACTTGTTTTCTTTTTTAGTTAACTCATTTTCAGTCTTTCCACTACCCTCATCTTCGCCTTACCCTTTCCCTCTCTCACATAATCAATAATTCACTCAACCCGATGTTGAGGCTTTTTTCCACCGCAATCTTTCTTCATGTATTTTATCTAGGAAGTCACTAAAACCTATTATTCATCATTTTAAGACCAATTTTTTAAAATTCTAAATTAAAGACTATCGCTATTTCATTCAAAGTTGCAATACAATTTTTTTCAATTTTAAATTTAAATCAACTCCTTCCTGACAATTTCCATAAATCTCAATTTTTTTTTTGAATATATGAGAGATGATCATGAATAAGGTTATATAAATATTGCGCAAACTTCCGATTATGAAAAAAAGTATGTGAATTTTTATTATTTATTTATGTTTTATTATGTTATGTCTTATAAATAAATATTTCCTTAATCAAACACAATTATAATAAAACATGAGATTCTTTAAAATACAGAAAAAATATAAAATAATAAAGGAAATAATACTGATTTGTTGTAGTTTATTTAATATTAAGAGATTTTAAAATAGTGGAAAATAACACCATATTTTGCAACAAAGAATCCATTCGTTCACGTTTATGAAAGAAATACTGAATTAAAGCATCCAAAGTGAAATTTTCTTAAGATAAATTAAAGAAACTGAGTATGTACAAAGATTTGACCGACTTCAAAGGTATCAGTAAAAACTCCCATTGGAATTTAAAAGTTTTGATATTTTATTTTAGATATTTAATTGATTATCTCTTTTAAAATAAAGTAAATTTAACGTTTGCTACTTTCAAATTCATTTAATGATGATAATATTAAAAAAATAATTTTAATGTGCGGATCTCACTAAAAAATCATACATCACATACATGGAATACTTTCTTTATTTATGAAATGAGAATAAATATTAAATTGTAACCTTAGATAATCAGAATATAAAAGTAGGATTATTATTATTAACTTAGCCGAAATTGCTATCATGTGCTTAAATCGATAGATAAATTATAACCATTTAAGAGATCTGGGTCACTCAGCAATTACCTTTCATTTTCTGTATAATGATGTAACACGCCTCTTGACTAAAATAAAGGTTTTAAGGTTGGCTGAATTGACTTCTATAACTTTATTTTGGTTCTTTCAATCCTGCATGATTGACAATATTCTTATAAAATTATTCTTACAAAATGTCTCACCTTAAATTGTTGCAAATTAGATTACAGATGCAGATTTTGCGCTTACAAAATTCGCCAACAACCAAATGATAGAAGAAAAAATATCATGAGTTTGCAATAAACTCTTAATGGATATATTGACTATTTAAAAAGTTATGGACTTAGACAAATTTCACATATATAGATGCAAAAAGTCAATGTGAAAATTAACTATTCATGAAACATAATAAAATTAAAATTTATATCAATCCCTTATTTTTAAATAAGGGTACGATACGATAATATCGACTGCCATAAAAATAATAACCGTAAATATTCAATTCATAAACACATTTTGCTTCGTTTTATTGGAATAAATTATTGTATAAATCTCATCACAGAAAAGAGAAAACTGTGGCTATTCCCCATAGCCTCTTCATGATTCAATCCTTTTAAAACTTGACAAATACATACAATTAATTTGCTACGTGCAATACCACCGGCTTAAATTTAAATTAAATACGCTTCGTTTCAAATATTGTTCATATCATTTAAGCAAATATGAGTAGTAATATAGCAATTTAATTCGAAAGAATTTTGAAGGTGATATATTTATTAACTTGAAATAAATGGTAGTCTTGAAATTTTAACTAATATAATTAAGATTGTATTTACGTTATCTAAAGAAAAAGACTATAAAAGAAAACTGTTATTTGTTCAAAATAAATATGCTATCCAAATTGGTTATTCTATTCACTTAACCGGATAAATTTGAATTTTTAATCTGTACTACACATAATCAAATATAATAAAATGCCATTTATTTTTTATTAAAATGTTAGCACGTAAAGTAATGAATTTATTTATGTCATTATAGTTAAACCATTTATGTCTAAGATATATAGTTAAATCTAAGAGAAAATAAATATTTTATTTAAAATAAGCATTCAGTTTAAAGGGTTATAAATATTAATATGAAAATACATTTTAAAGTATGAATCACATTCCTTTAAACAATCTCAATAAATTCAATGAACTGCAATCAGTTAATACCTTGTTACGTCATATTAAACGAAAAGTAACAAATTAAAAACAAAAGATATACGTATATTCTTACGTTTTAAAATCAGTTAATATTATGCAAATCATAGAGAAAAGTTGATTTTATAGAAATACAAATACAAGTAAAAAAAGAAATGAATGAATCAATATAATGGTGAAAACTCAAAGATGCCTTTAGATTGTTACATATATTTTGTTTATAGGATGATGTCAAAAGAATGAATGAAATATGCCTAGAAAAGACCATCCATAAATAAAAGATATTTTTGAGAACTAATATCTTGAAAATAATATGCAATTGGATATATTTATGGCATAATATTAAAGATCTATACCTATTATCTAACGATTATTAGAGTCTTATCACATTTTAAATTATTTCTATATTGAATAAAGACATTTTAATCAGCCTTACTTATATCTCATTTATAACATTAATAATATGTATATTTCACATATGTCATTAAATAATTTCAATGTAAAAGCAACAATATCTGTAAAATTTTATTTACCGTGCAATAAAATTAGCAGTTTTAAGAGAATTAATATTTTTTTTTCAAATCCGATTTGCCAAATATAAAAGCTTTCTGCCTTCAATAATATAATTTAATTCAAAAGTTAACATTATAATTTTCAGTTATGTTGCAAGCTAATTTCAATGGATTCACAAATTTCAATTTTCCTTATGTTAGACATTGAAGGATACTTATCGTGCTTTGGTTTTCAAATCGATTAAATCTATATCAGCTAATGAGTTATAAAGTAGGTCTTTGGTTTTTAAAAGCAGACTCAAAGTAAATATGACGGGCAATCAAAGAATACCGACAATTTTTTTAAAGGAAATCATTATTAATAAAAGCTTGCGTATGTTTTTAATTGCTTCATCTAAAAGACCGAATAACTATTCGTTGTCAATTGCAATGGGAAAACGCAAAATAAATATTTTAAATTATCTAAAGTTTATTTTACAAAATATCGGCAGGAATTTAGATATTTCAACGTTTCATCCAAAAAAAGGGTTATTTTTTCATTATTTCGAAATAACCATCGACAACTTTCCTCTTATTATTTATTTTCCCTAAGCGCAAAATTTCTAATCCATTAAAGTCAGAATTTATATATGTATGTATATATATATATATATATATATATAAAAGTAAAACAGAATTTTTTCTTTAGGACGAAATAGTCTAAAGTGCCCCAAATCACTATGGTAACAGGCGTCCGTGATCTGGATGCTATGGCAACCCGCAGTGAGTAGAAAAAAACTAAAATGTCATATTTTAAGAGATGTAGTTAAAGTTCTTTTAAAAATTCTAGAATGTATTGATTTAGTTGAAATATTGGTAAACGAAGTGGAATTAAAAGAATGGGGTACATCAGTGATCTTTTTAAACTGTTTCAGGTTGAACATTCAATTTCAAAATGTTACAAGTTTATTTCCATTCAAAACAAAAAAGGTTTCGCCCAAACTGTACTGAAATATTAATGAAACCAGAAAATTCAACACTCTGACATTATCAGTTTTAAAATATCTAACAAGAAATTACTGCGAAATTCAAATTTTTTAGATTTCAAGTTTTTTCTATAAACGATTTCAAACATGACACCCAATTATAAAATCTATCATAAATTAAAATATTGTTGAAATAAGCATTCGATTGTATATAATATCATCTATTTTGAATCATCGCATTCGTTAAAAATACTATTCGCTTCAAACTAAGATGAGATTAAAAGAAAATATCAAAATATAACCTAAAGAGAAAATAGCTTTACATTGAATAACCCAACATAAAATTTAAAAACTTGAATGCAATACAAGATACTTGAATGGAATACTACATACTCAATGGATTAAAATCTAAAAAAAATTGATATTGGAAAAGAGATGAGAACATGAAGAGACATTATTCCGAGTGTATTATCGTTTTGGTACAGTGAAATCGAAGTAGACCATTGTGAAAATAGGTCATCGAAGTCCTGAAGAACATCAAATGACTGGAGATAGGATATTCTACTACTAAAGTTCAAGAAAACTATAGGGAAATGTAAGAAGATGAAAGTCAAAAGCGTAGAACAGCCGTATCAGGGGATCTTATTACGATCGAGAACAATGACCGATTTGGCGCCCAGAAGACGACACAGCTTGTTGCATTGGGTCCACGTGCTTTTCCGTGAGCTTCAGTTGAGTTTATGGCGCGCAGACGCCGTTCAACTCGTTTGTCGATATGACGTTTATGGGGATTGTAACAAGTCCAGGCTTTTCCACGCTTCTCTTTCACCTTCAAACTTTAATACTTTCCAAAATATCATCTACCTTCTAAAAAATATCAGTTTACATGTCCTGAGAATATAATTTTTTAAAACAAAACAATAATTAACAGTAGTTATTAAGGCACATTATATACACATTTCCCAAGGCAAAAAATTGGATTATTCCAAACATTGATTGAAATAAAAATGCGAAAAAAATTTACGAATAAAAGAGAATAATTTTGACTATATTGGAATTTTTTTAAAAACACGCTTTCAATAATTTAATTCAATAAGTATGTATTTACCCCTTAATTTGTAATCATTTACTCTACTGTTGACGACTAATTAAAAAATAATCTTTAAAAAACGAAGTATGCATTTATTAAAATTTTGAAGTCTTGTTCATTTATGATTGGTAGAAACTCATAAATGAATAGAAAAAAGAAAAATTGATTAGGAAAACAAATAAAGATCTAAGGATCTAAAATGATTTGGTTAGAAGGTTCTTGTACCAGTAAATAATTGTTTTTCGCAAATTCTATACCTTAATTGTAAATAAAAAATTAAAAAAATTATGTTTACACTAAACATCCATAAAATCTCAATTAGTCAGTATAAAAGTATCAATTGATTGTTTTTGGAAATAAGAATTGTGTTCTCAAAAAGTGTAAATGACATATCAAACTGATATTTTCGATAAAAATTTTTTTATTTCAACTAGGAAAAATATGGTAATCTCTATGATATTGAAATTGCGATCTAGCAAACATTATTTTATCAATTATTTTTTAGCTATTGAATCAAAAAAGTATGAGAAATACAATAGTATAATATTATACTAACAGGCATTGGTAGAATAGTACGATTCTGAGTGATTTGGGAGCTAGACCAGTTAGTTGGGGGTTTCCCAACAATGGATCGAAATTGAGCATTTGATATTCTTCTGCCCTTGTCTTTCCAACTGTCCCTAAGAGCTTTACGCAGACGCGCTTCCTTAGGATTATACACATAATCTGAAAAAAAAATTGTACGATTTTATGATTTTATAGTCTGTCAAGCTCGCTTTACCTTTTTTAATTCTTCTATAAAACATATTTTTTGCAAAATAATCTGTTATATTTTTGTGCAAGTCATATTTTTATTATTTGATTATTTGGCGGGAAATGGCAACAGCTGATAAAATGCTTCGAAGTTGTTGAAGTTGGTTTCACTGTTGGTGACGTAGTTGCAGACCTGGTGCTTAAAGGGCTATTGATCTTATTCCTTGACGGCCAACTAGCAATCACCTTACATAACAATATCGTAGATGTGATATCTTAATCACACAATTTTTTCAATTACCGTCCCTATCGAAATTTCCATTTAATATTCAAATAAGTGAATTAAGCAATTTAAATACAATTCGTATAGGATTATTAATAAATAAATAAAACCATTCGCTTTCCAAAATAAAGGTTTTAAAATTTATATTAAAACTTAAAAAATTTTTTAAGCTGTTCCATATTATTCACACTTGATTAAAAAAAATTATTGGAGTTATTTATATCTACGAAAATTTCTTCGAAGAATATTCAAAGCCGATTTATTTTATTTTACAGCCAAAATTTTTACATATTATTTGTAAGGGTTTCATTTCGAGAACTTGAAAATTTTTATACAATTAAAATTATTTGTCTACATAGTTCTTACATATCGTAATACTATAATTCAGCAATTATTCCAAAGTTAAAGTCGCAATCATCCTATACTTATAAAAATCGTTCAGAAAATCAGTTCTTATTTCTAATTAATATTAAGTAAAAACTGTTTAAAGGCAGTATTTATTTTTTATTTCAATAACAAATACATGAAAGTTTAAACTCAATTTGTCAAATATTCATGATGTGTACAACAAATTTATACAATTATTAGTTCTAAATAGCCTTGTTTTATTGCCCTGAATTGCTACAAAGTTATTAAATATTTTATATTTTTTACTGTTGAAATTTAACTGCTATATATTTTAATAAATGAATTATCTCTGCCTTAGTGAAAAATTTAATAAATGAATCGAATAATATATGTCAGAATTTAATAAAATTTATTTTCTACGAAATAATTATGCAGTAGCTCATAAACTTGTCATTTTCATCCGAATTGACTGTTTTGACTACGTAATTAATGAGTCTGAAAAGCTTGTATTAGAAGCTTAAAGAATTAATAAAATTAATAGATTTTTCTTCGGTCGAAAATTTTTTTTATCAAATTAATTTTAAAAATACGGGGACTTATAAAATTCATTCACTCGTCCAACTTTCTACATAGAAAGCCATTACATTTTAAAAGCAGATCATTGTTGTATTATACCATCTTATATTCACACTGCTTCGACTTTGCGACCTTTCTGAAATAAAATTCATTGATTATATTCACATCATACGAGAGGAGGAGTGCCAAGCAAAAGCGGTAATCTGATTTTTCAAATTCTTCCGCATGCCAGCAATAGTTTCGTTGTACGATAATTAATATAAACTCTAATATTTTAATCCAAGAATACATTCTTCATTATATTAACCGAAAAAAAGGACTACATCGTTTATCCTTCTCAAATGATGCTCTTTTTCAATATGTCATGTAACTATAGAACTCCTTATATGCCTATCATATAAATGTAATTACCTCAACTTTATAGTCCTGATTGTTTAAAAAATTGAAATAATTTTTCTTTATATTTATTATTAAATCTGAAGTTTTTATATAATATTTATATATTTATTACAAAACTTTAACTAATCTCTTAAATATTTTAAATCTAACTAATTAATATCTTAAATATTTTATACAAGATATAATCTTTGATCGATAAATACTCATATAATTATTAACTACAGAATTCTAAAGGCAAATTATAAAAATTGTAATCCCTATTAAAATTCCTTCCTGAAGAACATTTTTTGTATTTTTAAATATATTATAACAAATATTTGTCTTATTCAACTGATGTGAACGAACAAATTTTTTTTCCTGCTGATCATGATTTGATTTTTCAAATAGTTTCTTATGAATAAATTAATTACTTTTTGTTGTTGATATGCCACAAAGAACATATATATTTATATTTTCCCTGTTCATGTCTAAAAATCAAATTAGTTTTTTATTGAAAATATGAGTATTATAATCCATAAACGGATTAGTTCTTTTCGTGATGATAGTTCCTTTTAGAAGTGTCGAAATATTAGATTCTTTTCCTTTAAGTTAATAAATTTAGGAAAATTCATGGTTTTGGTAAAAAAAATCAAATTTTTTTAATAAAAAAGTATTTCATCTCTTCCAATATATTGATTTGCAAAGTGCATTTTATTAGCTATTTTCAAATGATTAAAATTTCAACTTTAGTTCATTTTAATTAACATGACTTCACAAATTATGAGAAAAAATAAATGTTAGAAAATACGAATGACTGTATTAGTAATAAATGATCGGGGTTGTACAGCTCATACAAACTTTAATCATTGGGGAAATATATATGAAGAATTCCTATTATTTTATACAATAATTACCACTTGATTAAATTGTGTATAAAATTACTTTAATTATCTATTAAAAATTAAATATCCTTTTCATAATTTTTAAATATTTTATACAAGCCACAGCTTTTTTTTTTTACAAAGAACGCTAAAATTAAATATCTTGATAGGATAGAACATGAATAAAAGGTGGTTTTTAAGTGAATAAATTTAAGAATAAACTATTGTGATATTTTTAAAATGAATTAAAATTTAAATGTTAAAATTGACAAAATTTTTTAATTGTTAAATATTATATATCTCTAATAAAAAAAAAAAATTCGAAAAATTATTCATGTGATTGACACTAGACATCATATCGCCATTGTTATTAAAATTATTTAATTATATTTAAATGATTTTATTTTTTCCAACAAAACTTTATTTCTTTGGCTTTTGCAGATTGGAAACAATCTTTTAAAAAAATGTAAGAATAAAGAAAATAATTAATTGAGATGAAATGTAATCTGGCCGTAAAAACATGTAATATACTCATGAATATATTATTTGATTAAATATTAAGTCAAGCCGAAAAGAGAAGAATGTTATGTAACGAAAATATTAAATAAATTAAATTGATCGAAAATGTTATTTCTTATACTGTTACTTAGTACTTTAATAATACCGGTCAATAATAATTGTTATCACATGCACTTTAAAAAAATTCAATTAAGTCATGATATATGCGTAAATGATTTCTTAACATGATTAAATTGTAAATACCTTTTAGAATTTATCCCATTCAAAACCGTCAAGTCAATTACAGTGTTTTCATTAAAAAAAAATATTAGAAATAAAAAATGAAATAATTTCCGGCTTTTCTCTCACGTTGAAACCGTTGAGAAAGCCGAAGTTTCACTGATAACGGCACGAAACTCGACTTTCGTTCAGATGTAGCTTTCGGAGTTTCAATCACATTGAACGCTGGAATACTGAGCCGTTGCGTGGCTTAATCGATTTGAAAATCTTGCGCCAAACAAAGTGCGGCTTCAGTTTGCCGTCGTCTAATTATTTTACATTTTCTTTCTCTGGCTTCTTCTGTACGTAGATACGCTGAATATTGCTCATCTTTGCCATTTCATCTTTCGATCGTATTTCGAAAACGTATTTAATAAGCCATCACGCCCTCGCAAAATATTCAAAACCGTAAACAAACGTTTTTAATTTGTTTCGTTTACTCGGACATGCAACAGTTTATTATAAATAAATAAATAATGCACTGGGTGAAGGAAGGGATCTGCATGAACGGTCAATAATTGACATTTTCCGTTGCGGGTAACTTTTCGATTGGAATCTTTTGATGTGGATGCATCAACAGGAAAACTTCCGTATCGCAAATGCCGCTTTATTGTTTCATGTGTCCAGTGATCTGGTTTTAAAGCCGCAAAACTCGGGTGGGAAAAATGGCAAAGGATTCGCCAAACGTTATCAATTTTGCGGGACGGAATGTGGGCTACGCTTGATTTTTAAGGCATATAAAAAGTAAAAATAGAAAGGAAAATAGAGAAGGTATTGAGTTGTAAGCGTTGGAAACATGCGCGAAGGGAAGTTCAAAAGCGCAAACTCTGTCGGAAAAGCGAAAGGCGAAATGCAGGCGATTTTGAAAATCAATCAGACAACGTTGTTCAACACACGAAGTCGATAAAAACATCGTCGGACTTCCTAAAATTAAGGCCCAATTTTCCAATTATATTTTGCTTTTTTTTTGAAAAAGATTTTTCAAGATATAATTAAAATTTAAGTTTTGATGAACTATTAAAACTAAATATAAAAATTAAACATATCCATGATTTAAAATTGGGCTATCAATCTTTTCTATCTAATAAATCCGCCTTTTTGTTTATATTTACTCCTTACAAAATCAAATTTGTAAAAAATGCATGAGATGAAAAATCTAGATTACCAAATTTTTTTATATGTATAAATTTGATGATAAATTATTATGACATATCCTAAAAGACTGTAAATAACTAAAGATATTTCCTCTAATAAACTTTCGGCTGCGTGAATAATTTACAGTTTAATTAATTTAATAAGTCTGTAGAACTTCATTAATATAATCATAAAATTAGTATTACGAAAATTAAGCTTATATAAGAAATTATATTCTGGCGGTTTTTAAACATATATATATATAAATTTTTTACGATGCTTCCTCTGCTGCTTTATCCATTTAGTTTTAATACCTTATTACAGATGGATCTAGATTCTATACATTCTTATGATTCAGAACTCTTTTTCGTTTTATATACTGCAAATAAAAATAAATATCATGGGCTAACGTCATATTAACTGTTTTTCAGGAAAACAGGAAAAAGTACAGACATTTTACAAGAAAAAAATGGTTAGAGCCGAAAGTGTATCATGAAATATTGACATGACTTTTTAGTCAAACTAAAATATTAAAAAAAATGTTTATGTCAACAAATGAATTATTTTTATATATGTTTTATGAATACTGTTATATAAATATAATATTGTATAAATATAATGTATAAATGTCTTGAAGCTTCACCGAAATTTTATAGAAATATGACGCAAGAATATTTTAAAAACAGTTATGATTGGAAGGAAACTTTAAAACCATGGGATTTTAACAAGTTTATAAAAGAAATTAAATTTTGTATAAATAATAAATTACCTGGATACTTTATTTTGTGTTCTGCATCAGCTTTTCGGGCCATTATAAAGTACTCTTCTTTTCTAGTCTTATCTAAACTTCTCCACATATGCCCCAGCCTAAAATAAACAATCAAACAACAATTTTTAGATACAATATTACGCAATAATTAAATATAATATATATAATAAATATAAAGACGTAAAGGCAAAAGATCAAATTTACCTAACACTGATATCCTTGTTACTTTCGTTATTGTACTTATGGGCCACTTTTTTCCTCCATTCATTAGCAAAGATCATGAAAGCGTTTGGAGGTCGTGGAATCTTTACTTCCGGCTCATGTACAATTACAGCATGACATTCATCGTTATTGCTGTTTATGATAGGAAATAAAAAGGATAAAGAATAAGATTTGAGGAAGGTTTAAGTGGTTAAAGGTAAAAATATAACGGCAATCATTTTTTATAGGCAGTGGTTAAAATGAGCCCGTTTCTCAGTTATGACAAATGATATTGCAGTCTGATAAACATTTTCGAGTTGTGTAAAAACATTTAACAATGCGAATAACCAAAAAAAAGGAAGAAGTCTGGTCTATGATCAGACATAGTTTTCAGATTTTGATTTACTACTATTTTGATTCAAATTTTAAGCCTATTCTCCTATACGATGAATTTTACTGCTCAGGAAATTGCACAGACCATTATCAATAATAGAATTTTTACAGTATTCTGAAACCAAAGAATCTAATAGTAGAAAATTGATGTCGGGGAAAATCCGATGAAAATATTTATGCTTGTGACAAGTTTACATGATGTGAAGTATCGTCAAACCCACTTACATTTTCTGCTTGCTTTCTGACTGCAAAATACATTTTCTTCTTGCCAGCATTTTCGCTTTATCGTTCATTAGGAAGACAGATCGGTGCATTCCGTTGACATTAAGATTTTGATCAATATCTTTATTTGAAATTATTTTTATTGAATTAAAACCTGAAATTAATATTACCTTTGTAAGACCACTTTAATGTGAATTTTGCATGTGTCCAAGAATTAAAATGAATCGTTAAGTTTAGAGGTCTTCTTTTTTTAAGTATCTACGAAAGTATATTCAATTTATATAAAGTATTGAAAGAATTTATAATTATTTTCAATTACCTCTTTCAGTTGTTTTTGTTTTTGTTATACAATGTATTTTAAAATTTTAAAAACTTGAGGGCCGTTAAATAAAAACCTTTTTGCTTTGTCTTCACACATTTTTCGTTGCTTCTAATGATATATTTAATTTAAATAATCTCGTGTTTAGGTTCTTATAAATTAAAATTATCTACCTGTAAACGCAGATAGATAACTTAATTATATTTCGCATTACCTTACCTAACTGATTCATTTCGAAGTTTTTATGTAAAATTCTTCTTTGACTCAATTGCAATATATATATCACATTCATTTTTTGAAAGTGAGATATATTAAAAAATAGAATTTCTTTTTAACTACGATGAATTATTGGTTTCTACGACAGATTTGTAGTTGATTTGTAGTAGTAATAATTAGTATTATCGAATAATTTATGAAACCGAGTGATCTCAGATTTATTATATAATTTTCCTCTTAAGAATGATGATCATTAATGTTATTCCTACCATTTGATAATACTGCACTCTGTTTTTGCGTGGTGAAGGTTCGGACAGGCACGAACCTTTTTTTTACTAAATGAGACAGAACATTTTCATTAGAACTATATTCATTTTTTGTTAAATCAATCGAGTCACTAGGAGATTGATCAAATGTATCGGATATATAAAGCCCGACTCCTGTAAAAAAATAATTGTGAAATAAATAAAAACAAGTTCTTTTATATATATTTTCTATTTTGTATAAGTACGAGAAAGTAGATATTCTAATGAACTAACTTACTTATTAATGCTAACTCCACTAGACTAGATCTAAATCTTAAAATTTAATGGCATCCTCTATTGTGTCGCAAATGTTGAATAAAAAATATTTTTGGAATTTCAATTCTGACTTAATAAAAAATTATGAAAAATATATTTTCGAAATCTCATTTGTTGATTTTGCGTAATTATATTTTTAAAGGCCTCAGGTTACAAGTTTTAAACATGTTTCACCTAATTGAAAAAACGACTTTTATTTTATGTCTTTTGCAATCATAAGAATGGAAATGTTTTTTCTATCAAGATTTCCATTGAAGTTCAAATAAATTCGGGGCTTATTCCTGATTTATCGTGCGAAAAATAAATTCTTCCAATTTTCGGAATTGAAAGGTTGACATGAAATTTTTAAATCCTCTTTTTCATTTTTATATATTGATTTTAGAAAAATATTTTAATCTGTTTTTAAGACAATAAAATTGTAAAAATTTTTATTCAAAGTTAATTCGTTAAATATATCCGAATCGGAAATATTAACTTAATTATTATGTTTTACATAATTTTGCAGTACACCCAAACTGATGATGCTTACTTTTCCGCAACTATAGGGCCTTCTTTTCTAAAATTTAGATGTGTTTCAGTTAAACATTAAAAAATATAAGAAATTATAACAGAAAATACGTTTATAAATGAATTAGTTAAAGCGCGATCAAACATCATATATTCATTTGATTTTCGTAAAGCGCTGATTAAAATCTGCTTAATTTTCAATGTTTAAATAAAACATATTTACTGTTTTTTTCTGCATTTTCTTATTTATATCTATCATACCTTACTCGTACTATTTCCAATAAGTGATTCAAATCTTTATCCAATCAAAACAATTAAAGAAAATTTCCTACGAAACTGAATATTAAAATATAACTAGTTTACATTATTACTATATTTATTATTAAAAAATTCTTCCAAAATTCTTTCCAAAAACGATTTACCTTGAATGATATCATTTTATTCAGATTTAAATCTTAACTGTATAAAACGTATGTGTAAAAAATGTATTCATTAAACATGATGAGAAAAATAAATTTTAATTAGGGTAGATTTTTATCTTTAATAAAATTAATGTTTTTTCATTATTAAAAGTACAGGTTACTTATTCGTAAAAATATTATTACATTTAAAATAGAAAGTACTTATTAAAATATACTTTGGGCTAGTTAAATCAGAAAAGCCGCATTTTCATAAAATTTTAGTTTTAAGAAACAATTTCAAAAATTTCGTTACGCTAAAATGCGATTTAATAAGTATATCTATAAATGTAGCATTTTACGAAAGTATTATTAAATAATATTTTTAAGAAAGATATTTTCAGAAATTCGATCTCAATTTTTGTGTCATATCAACTTTGTGATATTGTTCAATTCATCACACTGAGGTCAAACTTGTGATAAATAGAAAAGACCAAATATGAAAAATTCTAATTTACTTTGAGTAGGACCATTATTTAATTAAAGAATATTTTTTGTATTATCAACATTCACTAAACAAAAAAATTTTGCATAAAAAAACAAAACAAATCGGTCAAATCCGATTTACATAAATAACACTCTTATATTTCAAAACTGACACATCTCTAGATATGCGAAATAAAAATATTAATTTCGAAATAATTTTTTACTTTTAAGAACGCTATATATTCAACCACAATAATTTTTATTGTGAAAAAATAACCAAAGACAAGTTTCCGTTTTTATTATTTTTTGATTGTTAAAAAAAATTAGGATAAAAATAAGTTAAGGAAAAAGGATTTTTCTTCTGTGCACGAACGAATGCGTCACTTTTAAATTTCTTTCCTCTCATTTATAAAATATTTTAATTTTTGTCGAAAGATGAATTTTTGAAAATAAAAGAAAATTAATCCTAAAATAATAATAAAAATTTATATTAAAAAATGCGAAAGAAAAATATGTACAAAATAATTTTCATATCTTGTTCTTTATATGAGTATTAATCTTAAACTCTTAACTCTTACTCTGTAGTCGATTGTCGTTCGTATAAATTCCTTCATTGTTCTCTTCATTGTTATAATTTTGATTATTAAACATGGTGGTCTCAATAATCGTTCAATAGTTGAAAAAAACATTACATCTTTAAACAATAATCAGTAGTTGATTATTTACATTTAAAAAACTCGCCATTGTCGAGATTCAATTGTTCGCCGGAAATTCTCGAAGTCTCTCGAACGCGGGAAACGGAATCTGATTCATGTTGCGGTAACAAGATACGATGTCGGTTATGTTCCGGGTCCATATTTCCGCTTTTCAGAACGTTTTCTTAGAACATTTTGCGGGGCATCATTTTTAACAGGAACTTTCTCATTGTACGGCGTACTTGTTATAACTCTGAATCATGTGCAGGATCGATTAGAATTTTTGAACCAACTAAATAGATATTTTTCCTGAATTTTAAAAAGTTAAATTCAAGTACGATATTAATAATGAAAAATATTTATTACAGTAAATAAATAAATTGCTTAATTTTCTCATTTAATGAAGTTTTTTTGAGAGCTAATACTTTTATTTATTAAGCTGCGGCATTCTAAAATTGAATATTGCACACATCTTTCATTACACTCAATATTTTGCGATGCAATCTAATACGAATTAAACATTCATAATTGTAAATTTCCTCACCACTATTAAGGATATTAAATTTCGAATTTATGTAAAATAAAATATCTTACGAAGGCTCAGTCAAAAAAATAATCTATACATTTTAGATATTAATCTATTCCATGAAAAATAAATTTTTTTGACTAACATATTACTGAAGTTGTTACAGTTAAAATTTAAAGTTTTCATTCCTTCAAGAAATGATTATGAGAGTCCTTCAATGTTGATTTCATTACCTGAGAATCTGTGATATATTTCTTTCTGCATTTAAAAAAATTAAAGAATTTATATTCCTTACCTTTATTCAAATATCATCTAATATTTAAGTTTATTCGAAAAAAACATTTGTACCATTAATCAAAAGTTTATTGATAACGTTTCACTCCTTTAAAAAATCTCTGCAATAAATCAATTGTACTGACCTCTTTTAAAAATAAAATGTAAATATGATTATAAAAAATAAAGCACTTTAAAATTGATATAAATATGTCTGCTCATATATTTTCTATCATTAGTAAGATTTGGTTTTTAAATCATATATGAAATTTTAACGTTTTCAACATTTATTTTCTTATTTTAATTATTAACAATTACAGTTGTAAAATTTACATTTTTCGGGATTAGTATATTTTACAAAATCAATCTATACCATTGATTTTTTTTATTTTCATAAAATGTTTTTTCTTAACTTACATTTTCACATCATCATTACAAAAAAAAATTATCATTACACTATAAAAGAATTAATATAAATTATTATTAAAGAATACAATTGAGGATTGATACAATTTATTATACCTTCGATGAAAAGCAACCAGGATGAACAATTAATATTTTTACATAAAATCCAAATTCTGGAACTTTAGAGTTTAATTATATTTGAGCCCGCATTAGGTAGAATAACAGAATTTTTGTTTAAATGGTACCATCTAAACAGCTGATTCTATTTTGCAATTATTTTTCAATTCTCGAACTGATTTTATTTAAAAAAAACTAAAAATTATTTTTTCTCTTTATGTGAAGATATTTCCAAAATTATTTATTCTTTCTTGCCAAAAATGACTTTCTTTATCTCAAGGAATTTATTTGCCTTAAAAAATGATTTATAAAGTGAGGTAAGTAAAATAAAAATGAGCTGAGCTTAAATAATGAATTTTAATTTCATTTAAGATAAATGCAAGATATAATAGAATTATATACAAACTGATATTTAATATACATCACATCCGGAATTCCTCAGTCTGAAACAAGAAATAAATTATCAGAAAAGAGATCAGATTATGATTTGGTTTTTCAGGATAATTTACCTAGCACAATTCTAAGACACCCTGCATTGGACCCTTTTAAATTTTATGCGTCTCTATGTTAATTGACAGGCTTCTATATGATTTTGAATAACTAAATGAATTTTTTTATATATAAAAATACTAATTTTTCCCTCATTGAGAAAACTGCACTGAATGTTGTTCAGGTAAAGGTGAATTTTTACATCGTTCATTCTAAAATTTTTTTGTTCTCAGTAATAATTATAAAAAGAACTTAAAATTTTATGTATATATATATATATATATATAAAATATTACATGGAAAATGCTGGAATAAAGAAATTGAAGTTTAAAAATCGGACTTTAGCTGATCCAAATTCAGATTTTAAGCGATATGCCTATGCTAAAGAAAAAGTCATTACAAAAAAAAAACATATCTCTTATAAACGTTAAATTTAAATTATTTAATCTCTGTTTTAGCTTTCACAGTAATCTGCTAAAGCAATACAGATTATTTGCTCTGTCCATTGTAGCTATCTTATAAACTATAACTTTTAACATATCTAAATTGTTACTCATTATTTAAATACAAAAATTTATTTCTTAATCCATGTGTATACGTATATATTACACAATCATTGCATGACATATAAATATAAAATTCACGATTTTTTTCTGAATCACATAAATAAATACTTAATATTTAAGTTTTATATTTACTGCAGTTTAAAATGTAGATCGGAAATTACTATCGTTACTAAAAATTATATATATATATTTACATTGTATACATATATATTAAATGTAATGTGATTCCCAACATTAAGCTTTCAAATTACACAATAATTTTACAATAATTTTAATAATTTCCATTATACGTTAAATTTTATTCGCAATTTATTATCTAAGGAAGTACATGAAAATCTATTCTTATTTATACGATCTGAAGAGAATAAATACATAAGATAATTGTTGCCATTCGATTACTGTTACATATCAATTATCAGAAAACAAATTTTTCTTTAAACTTAATATGTTTATTTCATAATTAACTTTCCATACCTATAACTAAATTATTTCATTTTATCGCTGTTCACAACACTTTTATCCTCTGATTGTTCATTAGTTAGTATCACATCGCTTCCATCTGACGCTTTCACAACATACATCCAACTTTGATTTCTTTCTTTAACAGACAATTCTCCAGGCAAATAATTGACAGCAACTGCTTGATCTAAACAACAGAATTTTTTTTATTTACTGTCTTCTAATTTTTCTTATATATATGTAAAAATATATATATATAAAAAATATATATATATATATATAATTTATATTTCATTCCGATTTAAATATTATATAAAAGAGCTTATAAGATTTCACCATCGCGAAATTTGAATTTGAAATTACCGTTTTTAAAAGTAGTAAATAATTTTAATATGCCTTGAAAATTAAAAAAATTTCGCTTTGCAATTCGCTTTACAAATCAAAAATTATTGTTTTTCACATTACTTTGACTATAACAAAGAGCTACATTTAAGAATAAGTTTATTGAATAATAACAGGTTATTAAGTTATAATGGTTTAATCATATTTTCAATAAATTTATATCCAGATATATTTCTTTTATCGTTATAAAAAAAAATAACACTTGAGAAAGTTTCTTTCTCAACGGGAATTTTCTTTTACAATTATGAAATGTAAAATTATGTTTTTCATATTTTTATTTTCAACTATAATTTGAGAGCACCACAACTAATGTCATTAAATTCTAAACTTTAGCTATTTATTTCTGCAAGATCATTTTTTCCTGTTTTACCAATTTTTAAAATCGCAATATCCAATTTACTAAATATATATAGAAATTTTTTTAGTTAAACAAATTTTTAAAATTTAATTTATTGATACTTCACCTGGAATGGGTTTTTCTTCTCCAGTTTTTGGTGTATCTCCTTTATCTTCCACTGTTATTATAATTGGATTTGTTAATGACGTGTTTGTTCGTGTTAAAAATTTTGTAGGTGTTAACTGAAGTCGATTCTGCCCTGTTTTAATGCTGAAAAATCATCGTCAAAAATAATATTGAATTTTTCCTAAATTTCATTTACTTCACCGAATCCATTCGATATTAAAGTAGCAAACTTACATCGACGGCTGAAGATTAACGTTTTGCAACCGTATCGACTGCCCTACGGTGACTGGGGGTCTTGTGTTGGACGCTATGCTCAATGGGGTAGATGATGTGCTAGTGATCACACTTGTCTTTGGAGGTCTCACAAAGCGATTCACCAGCCTAACCCCAGAAGTCGCACCCGATGCAAATCTCACTGGCTGATTAGTCGCACTGACCACTGTTCGTATGGGTTGCGCTTGAGCAACAGGCGCATTAATGCGAATTATCGGCACAGGCGTATTAATTTTGCTCGTAATAACTGAAGGGTGTCGTTTTGGAACATCGGACCGCGTAGTCTGTACCTCCACATTATTTAAATTGCCTTTACTATTCTGTATTGTACTTATTTTATTCTGAATTACTGAGTGCGTCGATGCGACAATATTCTGAGGTCTGATAAAGCGTAACGTAGAAGTGGGTTTAGACTGTTCACTAGTAACCACTGTTTGATTCACCGGACGAATTACCTGATTCGTAAATTTAATATTCGCGGGACTAATTATTATATTTTGATTACTTGTCATGTTCTGCGGATCTATAATCTTTATTAATTGCGGTTGATTTATTTTATTAACAAACGGTTTCTGCCGAATTATAAACGTTGGATTTTGCTCCACAACAGTCAAATTTTGGGATGGCTCAATCGGAGGCTGCACTGTACTATTGTTGTCACTGACAATATAACTTGTAGGAATTACTAAATTCGTGACACTTGTAGGTATTGTATTTTGCTGCACTGCTGGAGTCTTATTGAAAACTATTACATTCTGCTGGCTTGTAGGTGGTTCATAATTATGTGAATTCAACGTTTGGCTCGTATTTACATTGACGTCCGTTTTGGGTTTAACTATAAATAGCGGTTTCTTTAAATCTAATTTTTCATTAACATTTAAAGTTAAAACTTTATCTTTCTGCATGAATTGTTGAACGAAATTATTATCAGCTTTTATCAGTACAGTACCATCAGTAAGATATAAATCATTATCTGACGCTTTTACCGTCTGCTGTGATGTTTGCAATGACTGTTGCCCCGTGCCTACTTTTGTTGTTTGCACTTGCAATGGTTGCTGAATTGCAGTTACCCTCGGCGTTTGCATTTGAAGCGACTGACTTTGCAGTTGCACTGGTTGTTGCATTGTAATAACATTAGAAGTCTGCAATTGAACAGGTTGATGAACTCTAATATTTGACAAAGAGACTGTTCCGTCTTTTGTGTTCGTTTGTATAAATGCTGGATGAATTTGACTGAGAGACTGGGGAATTTGCACTTGCGTGATTTGATTTATTGGTTGCTGGATATGTAATTGTTGTAAAACTGGTTTTTGCTGAACTTGACTGCCTTGTTGATGAACTTCCTGAATTTGTCCTTCTACTGATTTTTGGATCTGTATTAACTGAGTACCTTGTTGAATTTTTTGAGTCTGATTAACAGATTGATAATGTCCTTCATTTTTTGGTAAAGGAGACTGAATTTGCGCAATTGGCCTTTTCATCTGCTGAATAATTTTAGTTGGTTGTTGAAAGCTTGTACCTGTCTCATTTACCGTTGTAATAACCGTCTGAATATTATTAACAGAATCAGAAGACAAAGACTGAACTGTTTTGTTTAATGATTGCATTATTTTTGTAGGTTGATTCAACTGAAGTTTTTCATTAAAATTACTAACGTTGTTATTATTATTGTTATTACTATTAATATTATTACCGTTGTTGTTAATATTAGCATTACTATTATCATTGCTCTTAATATTACTATTACTATATTGATCCATTTGAATTAATCTACCGGTTGTTTGTGAAGTCGATTTGCCTTCATTATTAAGATCTGAATTCGTATCAGTAGAACATGGTTTAGCAATTCCTTTTATAGGACTATGCTTTGGTATCGAATATGTTTTAGTGATCCTGTGATGAATAGATTCGACTTTTTCTGCTTGATTTTTCTGTTGCTTCGCTTCTTCTTCCAAGGCCTTTAATTGTGCGGGACTGAAATACGGTTTTTTATTTCCAGGTATATGAGTAATAAAACGTTTCGGTGATGTTATAACTGATTTTGTGGAGTTCTCGGCTGTTCTTCTAAAAAACGCATTATCGAGTTCAATAATATCGTCAACTAATTCTTCTCCTCTTAACAAAACCTTTTTAGTAGGTGAGTTATGCTTTTCGAGAATCTTTTGCCTATTTGTTTCCCAGTTTAAATCTTCTGACGGATCGGAGCTTCTAGGTCCCCAAAATAGAGCTTTCTTACTTTTGTCCTGCGGTGGACTTTGCAACAATTTCTCAACTATCAAAGTCTGGCTCTCAGTTCTGAAAGTAGGCAAACGAAAATTATATGTTCAGTTTTATATTATGAATAATATTGAGGCAAAATATTTTTATTAAAGGCACAGATTAATATTATGGCAACTACCTAAACATTTTCAGAACACCTTATATCTAAATAAGTAGCATGTCGCCTCAGATTCAATATACATTCAATGTGCATTATAGGAATTTAAATCCTCTCTATTTCATTTCCAAATGTTCTGACCTCAAATAATCCTCTCCTATTATTTTTTTTTCTATCATATTTTTCATCTTTATATAACATGAATACATTCATATAAATGCTAATGGTTAGAAAGTTCAAGGGCGATTGCAGCGCTATCTCAATATCATCACACGAACCTGAGTTGCCATAATACAAATTTCAACCAATATACTCAATATGCGACATCGTTCTGCTTAATAATCAATAGTACAATGGTCAAATGAGATATTTGATATCGCAAATTCAGGTAGATTTGTGTTGTGATCACATAAATACACTCAGAAACCCTTACACATAATAAACTACAATGACTTATTTGGATCAACACCGTTCAATATTTGCACTACGCAAACTCGAATCCATTTCGAGTCATACTCACATTGATCCTCTTTTATTCTTTTCTTTTCTTTCACACTCATTCATTTTCATCCATGCCTCAGACTCCGCAAATAAATGCATACATAATCTAACGACACAATTTTTTTCACATAGAAAAATATTGAAATATATATCGATGTTAAATACGACAGAGAATATAATGGGGAAGCGTATTCAAAGCCGGATCAGAAATATGAGCATGTCAATGAAATTATTTTTGAATTTCAACATATTTTACTGTCCTTACTTTTCAGGAGCATTTCCTCGGCTTCTTCTTCCTGTTCTCTTTGGTCTAGTAATTCTTGGAGTTGGTTCCTTTCTCACTCTTTTCCTCTGAGATTTCGGGAGCTCCCAGTTATCATCACTTTCACTAGATTCCACCGTATCATCTTCTCCTAGTTCTTCATCGAGTTCGTCTTGCTCATCTAGTTTTAACTGTAGTCTTGTCTAAAAATTATAATTAATTAGAATCTAAATCCAATTTTATAAAAGTTAATAAATTTTTCTTTTTCTCTGATTTCTTTAGTTCATATGCAACGCAATATTCTAAAATAACATTTGAAAATGATATTGGTCTTAGTAGTTTTTCGTATTTTTATGTAACATTATATTATCTTTATTTTTAAAAACATTTAAAATTTTTAATAAAACAATTTTGCAATTAATATACTTACCACTCGCGTACGCTTTCTGGGAGCCAAATCATCTAATGAAGTTGAGTGAGCTACGTTAGATTCCGTTGATTCTGATGTAGTAAAATTTTTTTCCTTCCCAGCTGTTTTATCAGAAGTAGTGGCCGATGAATTATCTACCGCAACAGCATTATCACTTGTTGAATTGTTTGCAGGAACAGGAGTTGGTTCCTCATACATCTTCATCCAATAGGCTTCGTTTGGGTGAATAAAATCTTCAGCTCTAAAAAATCAAAATTTAATTTCATAAAACTTAATTTATTATTTATTTATTTGTTCCATTTTAATTCTAAATGTTAAAATAATAATAATAATTAAATCAATAAAAATTAACTAATTAATAAATACTAATCAGTTACTAATATTAAAGCAGTAATTTATGAGTTTTAAAATAAGACTTAAAATTTGCAAGTCCCTGTATTTTTCAAATATTAAAAGATTAATCAACTGTAATGTTTCTACCATAAAATCACCAAAAATAAAAAAATAATAAAATTGATGTCATTACGTTTTATTGTTATTTGAAATAAAGTTCTTACAATTTTAAATTCTGTTGGTTCTCAGGTAGAGTTCTATAATAAATTTTCAAAGGTATAACGGGATCATTTTTTAAACAAAAAAAATTGAACATACCTGTTTATAAAATTCATATATTCTTTATACATTTTTTCTCTATTTGATCGAGAAGATTTAATTAAATCCCATTCCCAAGGTTCTAATTCTACAAGAAGATTTTGCAAGCGTTCTATCAACTGCACTTCACAAGAACTTTGATTATTTTTTTTGTTCTAAAATAAAGATAAATTCTTCATTTAATGAAGTGTACAATAAAAGTCACTTTTATGAGCGCTCAATAAATCATGCAGTACAAAAATAATAATACAAAAAACTTATTCAAAAAAAAGTTCTTTTCAAAAATTTTTTTCTTATATTAGTATAATATAAAAAACTAAAATTTTACTCACGGATTTTGTACTCCTAGATATGATTTCTAAATCGTTTTCTTGAGAAGCAAATTTAGATATTAATTGTCTTAATCCGTCTACTGAGTCCACAACAAGATAAAATTTGTTGCTGTCTGGTTTTAAGTGTTCAGGTATATCATATTTATAACTTGTATCACAAGAATTTCCTGAAGAAACGGGTAATTCAGTTTTGGTTTCTTCATAACTGCTTGAATCCAAATTATCTTCTAAAAAAAGACATTTTTTTGAAACAAAATTCCAATAATTTTCTTGCTTAACTGAATTTTTTTGATAAAAGCCAATTTTTGTCTTTTTTATATTGTGAAAAATTTTATAATTTTGTCTTATTGTCAAAGGCAATATTACAATTAAATTTCAATTTGAGAAAAAAAATTTGTTGATAAATTCTTTTTACCTGCACATATTGAATGAGAGTTTTCATCTGCTCCTTCACCTTTTTTCAAAACCATTTTTAAATTATCTAAATTTTTTACTGTAAATTTATCTTTAACATCGCTTTTGTCCACTGAAAAATTTTCTAGTTTCGATTCTATATCAAAATCATCTTCACCCAAATCATCAACTTGAAAGCTTTTTTCATAATCAACTGGCATATCTTGTATTTGCTTTAAATCCAAAGAATCAGAAGCTTCATCCTCGAAACCTTTAAGCGAATAAATAAAGTTTTATTGAGAAATTGGAAAAGTTATTCGTAAAAAACAAATTGATTCATTTTCCGTCAACATTATTAAAAACTGCAGGTATATTTATAAAAAAGGCAAGAATATTTTGAAGTCCAAATTTTGTATAAATGGTAACAAAATATTTCCAATTTAAAACAATAACATCAGAAAACCAGATGATATTTTTACAAATACTCCAGCCGAAGTCAAATAATTAAACTCCCTTTTATTTTAATATCTAGGATTAGTCATAAATAATTGAAATATTTTAAATCAAATTAATTTTTTAAATCAATAAAATACTAACCTGTTGCTTTGACATCTTTTTTATCCTCTTGCTTGACACATTTATCTATATCACTGCGACCAAAATCTTCAAACTTCTTACTAATGTAACTATTTCTTTTCGGTGTCGGTTTGTTGACTTTATCTCTCGGCAAACGGAAAACGGATAAAGAAATGAATTCTTTATCGGAAAATGGACGATAGAGCGTTTCTGTATCTGACCTGTGTAATTTGCTCTTAAGTGTAGCCAAATCAGTGTCAGACTGATCAGAATCTGACGAATCTACGTATGATCTTTGCTTTGCGCGAGCTGATTGGCGGAGATTTTTCTTTTCAACAATTTCATTATTTACTTTTTGTGAGATACGATACTGAAAAATAAAAAACTTTTATATATTTATAAAAGTAATAGATTTAAATTAGATTTCCATGAACATGCGATAAGTTTCAGAGGACATAAAATTAATGCTTAGATTATGCCCATTAAAAAAATTGCTACCTTTTTAACTTTCGTTACTTTTTTCTTTTTAATTTTTATTTCTGGTTTTTCGCCAACATCCCAGATATCTTTAAATATTTTATCTATTGTTATTGGCCCTTCTCTTTGTTCAAAACCTTCCATACTTTCTATTAAATCCGCAGGACTAAAATCCTCTTCTAAATTAGAACATTGACGATATATTCTCATGTCAGGGCCACAAAACTGCTTTAGTTGTAAATATCTAGCAGAAAATAGAGAAAACATTGTTTGCCTTAAATATATTTTTGCAGACTTATTCTACATAGATACATACATATATACATCTTTTTATTATTACTTAATTATTATGAATTTTAAATTCAAAGATGTAGGAAAATTACGAACCTATTTCCATGACGATCAATACCTAAAATAACTGGATTTAATTCATCTAAAGTTTGAGCTCTAATATTATCATGTACAGTTTTCTTCCGAACAAAATCAACATCACATAAAGTTTTTAAAATCCAGACTCTCTGCAATAATGGTACTTCATGAAATAGATGATGTTCCAAAGGATTTAGATCGGGGCCTAAAACCTGCCAAAACTCAGGTTCCACACCAATTTCTTCAAAAATCTACAACAAAAAAGAAATAAAAATTAACTAGTAAAAAAAAAATGTTACGCTTTAAAGTTCTTTAATAAACTGTAATTAAATTGTAAATAAAATTTTCTTTGGCTCACTTTTTGCTGATTTCTTCCTTCTCTATGCCAGGCTCGATACCAGGATATAACGCGAGTGGTAACGAGTGGGCTCCAAATACTGTACGGCATCGGTGGAGTTCTATCAAGTTTCGCTCTAAAAATATTGTCGAAAATTTAATTTCTTTTAAATTTATAACCATGAAAGAAAATATACGTGTATTTTTATTTTCCTTTTGCGTGAAATAAAATTATTTCATTTCGACATACTAACCTAACTAAAGAGTTACTTAGGAGTGCAGTCATAATTAGATCTAAAGTTTCAGAACATTGAGGCATTAAAAGCATTCTTTCTATTTCATATTGCGCTACTTCACCAATATTTAATATATCCGTACACAGATGAATGAAATGACCAATAGCCGGGAGCTTCAAAGAGAAATTTATTAAACATTAGAAACAAATAATTTCGAATAATGTGTAATTATGTTATTTAATATAACTGACATTTATAATTATGTTTTCATAAATTTATAAAAAATTACCAGTAAAACCTGCGTTCAAATAATTTCTAAGCAATAAAAGTAAAAAAGTGAAAAAAATCAGTTATCCCAAAAGAATATAATAACAATAGATATTCAATGAATTCAATTAATAATTCTTATTATAAGAAGTTAAAGAATTTGTATAATTCATACATAATACATTCATAAAGGAAATATTTCATATGTATTTTCAACTTCATAACAGAAAAATTTTATAAATATTAGTTACCTCCCACATGCTTTTAATTTCTTCCTCATGATCTTTTAATAAGACATTTTTTTCCCATTCTTGTACATCTTTGTCCTGCTCTTCTTTCAGTTGTTTTCTTTCTTCTGCCAGTAACTTTCGCTTTTCCTTATCTTTTTCACATCTTCTTTTCTCTGCTTTTTCTAACAACAATGATACGAATCCTCCACCTGTTAAAAAATTTTATCGTTCTAAATTTGGAAATTATTAAAAAATAAGAATAAAGCTTTTTTGAGCAAACTATAAATAAATGAATTCGGACAGTAATTTACTACGGTACTAGAAAAGTGACAAGTTATTCCAAAAATAAGAAAATATAATTTTATGATTTAATGAAACGCGGAATAAATGAACGTTTTCAGTAATGTCTACGGGCTCTGTAACGTATAAAAAATTGTCAGCAGCAGATTCAAAATATAAAAAAATCACCGTCGTCATTTTTTGTAATAATTTACAAATGAATATGTGTGTATACTCATAAGAAAATATGAATTTGATAAATATGATCTGACCTGACATAAGTATATATAAATAATTTTAAAAAATATTTGGTGAAGAATATATACCACTTTTAGAATGTTATAGAAACAGCTAATAGAATAACTTAGACATTTAAAGATCCCTTCAAAGAAAGGCTTTCAATATATAAATTTATTTCGAAACAGTTAATGGCCAAACAAGTAAATAGCATTTGGTATACTATAAAAATAATTTTGATTAAACACAACTGACAGTAAAGAGATTGAATTTCAATTAGTTTTAAATTCATCACATTCTTACCCTTATTTATACGAATTTTGTTCTGACTATTATTCAAATCTTCAGGAGACAAAATTAAAGCACATTGTGGTCTAAGATAATTTGGTAATTGTGCTATTCTTTGTTCTAAAATTTGTTCCAATCTCAAAGCTCTTTTTGTAGCGACTGTATTTCTTGACTCATAAATATTTGTAAGCATTTCTCTAACATCATTTATAAATTCCGAAATTTTCTTATACGTGTTCTCCTCAAATTTCTTTTTGACTAAAATAAAAATTCAATTATGAATATAAAGATATTTAATAACATTTTTAAAATATTATTTTTTTTGTAAAATTAATTAAGATCTAGATATACCTGAATATATAAAAAGAAAAATTGACAAATAATTAGAAATTTCTGTATACATTTAAATTTACAACTAAAAGCTATTATACAATATTTACATAAGGATATGTACAATTTGTTTATTCTAAACACATTTAAATTTTACGATTAAAGCTTATACAATGTTTTATAAAAGCCATTTAAACATGAAACAATTTATGTAAAATATTAAATTGGAGTTTAAAAAAGACTTGCTTTTTAAAAAATTTTGTTTTTCTTTTCGAAAATACATAAATAAACAATTAATTTTCTTTTTTTGTTAATTTCAAATCTTAAATTTTCAATCTTCAACTACAGAATTGAAAAAAAAATTTTTTTATAAGTAGTTTGCTTAAATTATTTTTGTACATCCAAAAGATTACCGAAACATGTCAGGAATGATTTCTGTTCATTATTTACCTATTAACGCACTTTAATATCGGAAATGAATCTAGTCTTATTAACAGGAAATTTACTTACTCTGATTTAAACAAGTTATGCCTGAATCTTCTGCCACTGAACCTGCAGGTGGCTTATGGAAACCTGAAAATTGTGGAGTTTCTAAAAATTTCAATAGAATTTTATATCCCAATACAATATCTGACGACAAATGAGATGGAATAACATCAGGATTCTTCTTGCATCTTCCTCTTTTTCGTGGACGTATTTCTGTGTGTTAAAAAATAGATTAATTCTATTAATGCTAGAGAATAAATAAAGAATAGGAAACATTTTTGCATAGTTATACTCTTTATCCACAAAATATTAATAATAATATTTTTAGTAAATATTGTTGTTAATAATTTAATAATTAATATAAATAAATTACTAGCTTTTTAAAGAAATCTTTACTTTAATATTACATTCATAATATCAAACAAATATTTAGGGCTGGGGATATGATTAGAAGAAAAACAAATCTAATAAATATATTTCACCTATTTCGTCTTCCTCCTCAGCTTCTGAATCAATATGGTCTTCTGCCGTTTGATTGTTAGAAGTTGCGGAGTTAGGTGTGCCGTCACTCAATGACTCATTTTCAGGATTATGAACTGGATATTTTCTTTTTCTACCACGCTTTTTTGGTATTTTTTCCGGTACGGTCTCCTCAGTTGCAATAGCTTCGACCGATTCAGTATTTTCCACCTGTTCTTTATTTAATTTTTCATTTTCTATTTCTTTTTCATCCAATTTGATCTCTACATCATCTTTTTCTTTGATTTCTTCTTTTAAAACTTCGTTGAGATTTGGCTTTTCATCTTCCTTCTTTACTTCATCAGCTTCTTTTTCATCATTTAGAGAGAGTTCAGTCTTCTCAATTTTGATATCATCCTTTGGAATTGGTGCATCTTGATCAATTTCTTTTATCTGGTTTGTATCTGAAAACTTAAAAGTAAAAAAATTTAAGTTTATATTGAAAAAACAAATTGATTAAATTTAACTTATCCTTTATCACTAATATTAAATATTTTATGTATAAAACCTAAGATAAAGAATATAACTGAAGATACTAACTTTTATTAAACAAAAACTAAGATTTTAAGTTAAATTATCTATACAAGATATTAATACATGGCATGATGATCATAATAAATTTACAATTTACCTCGACTAATTCCTCTTTCGGTACCTTTCGAACCTCTTCATTTTCTGCAACCGTTTCTGCAACATCTGATTTTTCTTCATTTCCTTTATAATACTGTATCACAGTGGGGGCATTTTCTTGAGTTGATTCCATGATAGCAAATGAATGATAACAGATTAACAATAACCCTGAAAATTATAAAAACAAATTATTATATCAAAAATCTCACACTACTAAGTTGTTATTAAATAAAAAAATTCTTAGGGTACTTATCAGTAAACTATAATATATAATAAAACAAATTAAATTATTTTTTTACATAATGATTTTTGGACAACTATCATCAATAATTCAGTATCAATATGAAAGTTTAACAAATACTAAGCAACACCATCTGCTATAAAAGATGAACTTTAAATTTGAATGATTACCAAAATTGTCTATAAAATGTAAATATTTATTTTAAACTGAAAATGACACTATTTAATGAGCAAGAGTTGCATATAACATTAAATATAAATTTCATAATTATAGAAGGCAGAAGACGCAAAACTTCATTTGAAGAGAAAAATTTTTCATTTAACAGAGAATATGTGATTAAACAAATACTCAATATCATTTTTTAATTGCATATATAAATTTAAAAATTTACTTTAAAAAAATATATAACTTATAAGAATTATTTCTACTTTTATGTTAGATTATTTAATGGTTTTAAAAATGAAATAGATCCACTTACAATAATAATTTGAAATTATTCTGCTTTCATATATCAAAGGCTGTTAAAATTAATTTTAATCAATGATTAAATGAATATAAATTAACTCCTTTTTTCGGATAAAAAAATTAAAATTTGATTAAAAATTAATACTGCACTACAATTTTTCCAACTGAAAAATAATAGAAACCGTAAAATTTCCCTAATTATAAAAAAGAAGTTTTAAAATGATTTGTTAATATTATTGAACATTGAATTAATGTTACAGTAACTAAAATTAAGATATAAAATTTAGTAGAATTCATAAGTATTTAAACTTCTTTGATCAGTAAAAATTCATAATAATTTCCATGTATCAATGACGATTGAAAACCATAAATAAGTTTTTAATTATCTACGTATTTCCAGTTTCATAAATTATTTAAAACATGTGAAAAGTACTGTTAAAATAAATTCTAAATAATCTTTGTGATAAATGAAAATAATTATGTATAAAATTTTTTAATTCCTTAAAATATTGAAAATTTTAAAATAAAAACCAATGTTAACAATAAAGGTTAGATGAAAAATTTGTCTGACCATAAGGCAGAAATACTTAAATTGTCTCATCTTTAAAATTCCCTGCAAGAACATATATAAACCAAAAATTTATTCAATCAATTTGTTTTCAGAATCTGTTAAATATATAAAATACTAATAGATTTTCTTACTGTTTACTAATACTTTTCATTATTGGCATGAGAAAAAAACTGAAATTTAATAATTATTGAAGTGTAAGTTAAATAATTCTTAACAACGAGTTTATTTGTTTTAATAAATTCTAATTTATATAAAAATAAAATGATAAATTTAATAAATAAATGTAATAAAAAAAATGTTAAATTTAATTTAACAAAATAACAAAAGTTAAATAATTATTAATGTATAAACAATTTAAAAAGTTTAAATTTAAATGATTATATTACATATTATTTCCATCATAAGGTTAATTTACTGTTTATAAAGGTAATCTACATAAAAAATATTAAAATGAAAGCAAAACTGAATATCAAAAGCAATGAATAAACAAAAATTTATGAAAATCTATTTTTTAAAACCTAATATAAACCACTTATAAAAGATATAAAAGAAAATCTTAAATTAATTGATGTGTATTGTATGATAATATTATTTTAATACTTCATTAAAGTAAATGATTTGCAATTAAATAATTATTGTTGATGTCATTTTTCTGTGAAAAAAAACTTTTTAAAATTTATTTAAATAAATGTAGATCTAAAATATAATTTTAAACTTTAGACAAAATATAAAATTTCTGATAAATAAAAATTAATATTTATGAAAAAATAAAATTATCTAGTGTCATTTGGCAATTTTATTAAAACAAATATGATTAATTGTAGAACATAAAAATAAAATCTAAAATTTCAAATTATTATATTAATGTAATTCATATTTTAAATTTAAGATGAAGAAAAAAAATTAGGATATTTGCAATAAAGCAAGAGCTTTAAAAATGTTTTACTTATTATCAAGAAGCATATTACAATTATTAAATTATAAATTCAAAATTTTTAATATGTATACAAAAAATAAATGTTTCATATATTATTTGCTTTTAACAATTTAGTCATAATAATAATAATAATAATAATAATAATAATAATAATAATAATAATAATAATAATGCATCATTATTTTAAGGTGTCAAATTTTTTATTAATTTAAATTGATTAAAAGGTAACAGCAAATATATTTTTAATTTTTTAAATACTTCATATAATGGTTATATTTCTGATAATAGAATAAAGGTTTATAAACATTTTTAAATGTATTCCAAAAAAGAAGAACAAAAAAAATCAGTTAAAGTTAATTTATATAAAATTTAATTCTATGAAGACAAAAATAATTATCACTATTATAAGACAAAGAAATTTTTATTTCCAATATAATATTGATTGCAAAAGTCCTTGAAATAAATTTACAATAATAACTTAAGGTGTAAATGTATTAAGGAACAGAAAAATATCAGGAATAATTAACTTTTTCTCTATTAAAAAATGTAATTATAATGAATTAAATTTTTCCCCAGCATAACTGCATTAAAGCAACTTTATTAATTTTATGAATAGCTTTATTTAAATCTGACTACTCTGAAACACATTTGACATAGAAATTTTAAGTCTTTTATACATATGTGATTTTAAAGCTGATTTGTGAAAATGTTTTCTGAAATTATTTTGATGTTTGATTTATAGAGTAAAATATTTAAAAATTTATTATAGAAAAGGAACTAAAATAGGCCAAGGAGGAGTTCAATAAAAAAAATTAATATAAAAATTACAAATAAAATACTAACTAATGTTAAAATATAAATGAGTAATCATAAAATTGCCTTTAACTGACATTAATGACAGTTAGATGATGCAGATTGATACAAGAACTACATAAATATCAACCAAACATAAAGGGAAGTACCATCAAGATTAGGCCTAATTGAATTAGAAGAAAACATCCGAAAATCATATTATTTCCGATCCGGAGCGTGTAAAAAAGGTAAGGTATCAATTTCACACGTTAAACAAAAGATATCTTGCCTCCAAAACTTCAAAATACAGTTATTAAACGATATTATTTCCGTAGCAAAAAAGAAAAACAAAATTCAATGACTTAACAACTTACAACGAGAAAATCTTGAATTAATACCTCCATATTTGACAATATGTTTACCTATATTAAAATGCGAATTATTTAGCTTTCCATTGATTCACAAGTCCGAGGAGTACAATTCGTATCCTCAGAAAAAAACTGGAAAAAACAAACCGAGAGTTAATTTTTAATGTTAATTAACGCCATTTTGTTCGAAACGTCTGAGCAGTGCCTCCTCTGATAAGGAAAGCGAGTCGGTGAATTGTCAAAGGTCTTTAGTATCGCAAAAACGACTTGCTCTTATTACGAAATTTGAAAATAAAAATTTACTTTTACTCGGGCTTTAGAACGCAAATCGTTGTCGGAGAAGAAATTTGATAGTTTTAAATAATAAGTAATTTTTAACCGAATTTAAAAACTAAATTTTTCTTTGATCGGCGAACCTTCTTTTTTAAAACTTTTACATCTTTTTAAAAAAATAAAGTTTGTAATTCATGTTCATTAGAAATACACATAGGAAGCACCATGATAATATGTTATTTTTATACTAAATAATCGTTATTTGATATTGCATTCTAAAAATAAACGGAGACTTATAGTTTTTTTTTTAAATTTTCTTCTAAGTTTACGCGGTTCGGGATTAATTTTCTTTTTCGGTAATGCTTAATGCGAATATATAACGCTATCAATTTGTGTGATTCATTCTACAATATATTTTCACGCGTAACAGTTAATTTTTGAGTTTCAAATTAAAACTTAACGTGTAAAAATTGTGTATTCCTTTGTTGTGTCAAAGTTCTAACGCTGGTGATCGAATATCGAAGCAGAAGCCATTTAGAATAATCGCATCAGAGTGAAAGTAAACAAAATGGTGTTCTGAAGCGACGTTAGGTGCAGGGAATTACGCTCATTTTTTATTATATTTTATGTGTTAATTCAGAAATTATGATATTAGTAATAATCAAAACAAAATGTCTTCTGAACATTTATGTCTAAAGTGGAGCAATTTCGAAAATAACATCGTCAGTTATTTGGATATCTTAAGAAATGAAAATGACTTTGTTGATGTAACTATTACCTGCGGAGAAAAAAATTTCAAAGCTCACAAAGTCATTTTAAGTGCATGCAGCCCCTATTTTAAGGGCATTTTTCAGGTAAAAACCATATTTCCTTCACTAATATTTCCAATCGTGAGCAAATTCGAGGCAATTTCTGTCATGTGTCTCGTTTATTACAGGATCAAATTGTTGCGAAATAAATGGGCTTGTTTTGTTATTCGAATCTAGGACATGTCCTTCTCTTCAAGGACTTTTCCAAGGCTTGATTCAATATTTTTGTTACTTTTACAAAACTAGTTGGCCTATTCAGATAGGCTGGATTGCATTGACTTTTGCTTGGAATCTAGGACAAATTTACAAAGAAAAATTTTTTCTTTTACTTAACGCTACAGTGTTTTAGGCCTGTTTATTTTTTCAGTATTCATTTTGCCATTAAATTTCATCTCTCCGTGATTCTTATTTGCTTTATCTAAGATAAGTAATTAATGTTTTCATTACATAATGCACTAAACTATTTTCATAATATTTGTTACTTTCCTGTTGACTTGCATCATGGAAAAACAATGCCATGCAAATATTTAGGTATTTTTACAAAAATGTTTGGTGTCAGTTATGGTTTACTAATTTTCAACATTTAATTATAATCTTCAAATTTTTTACATGAAATAAATTTCAAATTAAAATTAGATAATGTAAAGTCAATGCTGTTATATATTTATAATTTATGAAACTTTTTGAATAAAGAATTTGATGTGATTTCAATTTTATAAAACAAAATTCTTATTAAAAGTAATATTTTAAAAGCAAAAAGGTGAAAAGGTTGAATTTGTTGTTGGAGATATAGACATGGTTTTTCCTGTTGGAACAGAATAACTTTAAGAAGAATTGCTCAACATAATATTTTGAATTAACCATACCTAAATTGTTCATCTTGGTAGAAAATGCAAATAAATATACAAATGTTATGAAAAAGAAATCAAAGTAGGGAATAAAATTAATAGCAATTTTCTTTATGATTATGACTTCATTTAAAATGCTATTTGATGTTAGGAAAATTAAAAAGAAATTTGCTTAATGCAGTACTTTTTAGAAAAAATTAATATAGTTTGGAGAACTATAACAAAATAAGTTAAAAAGCCTGGTTGATTAATATAGAATGAATTTTGGACAGATTACTAACTCTACTGATATCATAGTTTAGGATTGATCTATGCATTTTTTGAATTATAGATTTTCTGTTTAAAAATCGTTGCTTAATATTTATAGCTTGCATATTATCTTTTGTAAAAAAATAATTCATGCAAGTTTTAACCAGTTTATTTTTTCGATTTGTAATACTAAAACTTTTATGAAGATTAAATTTTTGCATCTGCCTGGTATGAGTGAGAAAAAAAAATAGAGATTAACGTATCCTGCACGGAATATTATTCTTTTATTTTTCATTGTAAAAGGTTATGAAAAAAAGAAAGATTGAGAGGGACGTTTTGAAATCCAGTTAACAGCTGCCCCAAAAGTTTTCTATTGAAAAGAGGGTTGGCAGTTGGAAACAAATTTTTTTTTGTGGGTAAAATTACCTGTTTGTAACTGTACTCAGCTTGTGATAAATTTTCAGTAACGAATTAAGGTATTTTATTATTACTATGTTATATCGAGTTTTTAAACTCGATTATTTTTATTTTTAAAAAATAAATTCTATTATTTCCATTATCAGTTTCGATTATTTTACATTTTTCTTGTTTTAATAGTATTAGACAAATTTCTCTCAGTTATATTTAAATAGACACAAGAATTATAATCTTTTAGAAGATGAAAAAAACATTTTCATGAAAGATGTAGGAACATTTCTCAAAGATATAAAAAACATTTTAGAGAACATATAATGTAACATAAAATTCTTGAAGGACGCCATTATTTAATTAAATCTCAAAAGATTATTATATTTTTAAAAATTTTTGAAAAATCTTAATCTAATTTCATATTATAAATTAATGAAAATTTATTCCCGTCACATTTTTTTCACCATGTATTAGTTTTTTTAGGTTTATATTGCATTTCATCTTCATTCAATAGCAAATATTTTTTTATATTACTTATATCTTATTTAAGATCTAAATTGTACTGCAACAAAATGAAGTTATATTTTTTTTATTCGTTTTCATTTTAAATTCAATTGATATGTTATTTACATTCTCACATAACGATTTCATTCCCCTCTATTTTTATCAAGTAATTGTTTCTTGCTCTAAGAAACAATGAACACTATTATTTTAAGTTAGGATAATGCCTTCTTAGGGATATTGAGTCAAACGTTTAATGTAATTTATTACGAAAAATCGTAATAAATATTGCATTTGCCTCATAAATTCATGTTCATGAAAATTGAATTTTTGAAAAATCAGGCAGAAGAGCCATTAAATATGTATAAATCCACAGAGTTTCGCTTATCCGGCAATAGCAATCCGTGTAAATACTTTATGTATTCACTTAATTCCACTTTATGATCATTTAATACCGATAAGTTGAAGTTAATTTATTGAAGGCTGGTCGACAATGTAACGATGCTGATCGATAGTATGAAATTGATTTACTTTGATTGAATTATTATGGGAGGAAATATCAGCAGAGAACGGCATTATCCTCGGGTAATAGCTAAATCATCTTCCAAAACTTAGCAACAGAACACGCGAAAATGAAGCAGATTTTTTGAAGCGAATTGCCATAACCTAAGGATCCAGCTTATATTCACGACAGCGCAGTTCCTCGCACACTTTTTCCCAATATTCCCATACAGTGATTCAGCGATTTATCTGCATTGCATCGTTTCAGAGGAACGCGGAAAATGGCTAAATTTTAGGAATGTTGATGATGTGATATTCTGCGTTGTATTTATACAATATTCAAAGCATTCGTAATTAATAACTATTACATGCTTACACCTTTTTGTAAGGTTTACAGTAACCTTAAACCTGACTGAAGTTCATTTCCAATGTTTTGAAAGTTTGAAAACAAATATTTAGTACTTGCTTTCAACCAGCATTGCATGCCGAATGCCTGTTCACCGAGGCTTATCATTGTTAATTTCATGCCGATTCTGAAATTGCCGTCTTAGAAGTATTTGGCGTTTGCAAAAACTAAATAGGTGAACTATTGAAATTTATCACGATTACTTCATGTTAGATTATTAATAAAAAGACATTATCTCAAGGTTGTAGATGAAGAACTTTACTTTCAAACTCAAATAAAGTTTTTTACATTTGTAATTCAAAAAATTTTTCCAGTCACGACCTGGACCTGACGGTCCATCGGTTCAATTAGTTGATGGTTCCCTTTCTTGAATACTCGACGAAAGCATGGATCAGCAAATTTCCCAAATTCCGTCACCTAAAATTTCTAACAATACTGATTATTTTTTGCTGTTAATCCATCAAAATTGCAGCGTATTTAATAAGTTCCATTACATTTACTCGAAAACAGCTCCGAATTAAATGAGAAAAATTGAAAATTTTTTAGCTTTTGACTTTTGTTATTTAATAGAGCACATTTATATAAGAGCGATAAAGATTCATTTGCCCGCATTAAAGAGAGAAAAAAAATTTTATTAGTTGGTTAAGGAGCCCCCGTAGTTCTTTTACATTAAAATTTACACTGCGACGAAACATTGCGATTGTATGTGGATCTTCTGACCAAATTCGTTCATAATATTTTTACATATTCCCAAGATCACTGAAAAATTTACTATCTATTTTCTAGCTTTGGATCCCGTTTTTCGCCAGGGACGAAACTACAAGATTTTTATTAAGAGAAATTGCGCCTCAAATGGGAAATAGGCTTAAAGCTTTGCGCATTAATGAATCAGTCACTCTTTCAAGACTTGTTCTTTATGTACATACGGACTAGTCTTTGTGGTCGTAGCCACTTAAGCGGTTCATTTGTCGATTGTCCATCTTTTGAGATATGTCAAAATGAATTAAATCGTTTTAAGATCGTCGCTGTACATGTAACCTATGTCTGAAAAACTATGTAGATGAATGTTTAAAATTTATCACCGCCTGATGTTAGACTACTAATAAAAACTTTGCCTCAAGGACACATTATAGAACAATATAGTATGATTAAGTTTTGCTTTCCTTTTGGAAATTTTTTAATTTCTAGAATTTACAATTGTCACTCATTAAAAAAAATTTTTTTTAATTATTTATATAAATAGCAATGAAAACTCGATTAATTAATTCCTTTCACATTAGTTAAATATTTTTGTTTATCTGCAGTATGAAAAAAAAATGATCATTGTTCGTTCCACATGTCAACAATATTCTTTGTATTTCTGTTTACTCTTTAAATAAATGATCTAATCCATTGTTAATGTAAAAAAAATGCAATATTTTTCCAATCAACTTTAGGGAAAGGTTTATTTCGCATCTACTTGACGAATTAAGAATATTTCGCCTTTGATGGTTAAATTCGCCAAAGCAATCATTTGGTTAAATTCACGAAAAGTGAATAACTATGAGAAAGGTCATAAAATAATTCAAGTTTGGATTTTTAACCAATTTCGTTTTTAAACATAAATTCGAAAATAATGTCCACTCACTGCAGTTCCTAAATTGATGAATTGTAAATCCGCTTTTTTTTCAAAAAGAGTCAGAATTTTATAAATGATAATTTTTTTTTATTTTTAGGAAAATCCCTGCAGCCATCCGGTGATTATCTTGAAAAATGTTACTTCAAAAGAAATGGAAGCAATCATACAGTATATTTATACCGGAGAAACTTATATTACCAAAGATGACTTGCCTTCTTTCCTAAATACAGCTCATTTACTTCAGATAATCGGACTCATTAATTATAATGCCCACGCTCTTAATCAAGCTCTCCAAAACGGAACTGGACTCGGTAAAACATCAAATGACTTTAGCGTGAATAACAATGCAAAAATTAAATCAGGGGCCAATCATTCAAAATCCAGTTCGGTTATTAAGAAATTCAGTATAAAGTCCGAAGATAAATTCACCAATAAAAATGATGAGTATTCGGGCGGTAGAAAGCCGGATTTCATCGCCTCAAAAAAGAGAACTTCATCCGGCAATTCCGACAGCGAAGGACAATCAGAAATTTCATCTCCGAAAAACGAAGAAACTTGTCCTATATTGAGCAAGCAGTTATTGTTGCCGAAAAAGCCCAAACTGTCACTTGTGGATCAGAATAAAAACGTTGAATTTTATGATAATTCCGAATTAAGCAATAGTAGCGAGGAGATAAAGGACGGGACGACAATTCTGAGAGGCTGCCTAGAGGAGAAAAACGAGAGCGACACCGGGACTGAGGAAGTGCCTAATTTGCCCAATTTGGTATCAATTAAAAAAGAGACGATTGAAACTGAAAATGTTTTAGAACCTCTTGTAGGGATATCTGTGAAAGAGGAAAATGATTATATATCTCCTAACGAAGAAAGTTTGCCCAACGGAGACATTTTACTGCAGCGTTTGCAGGCACTTCACGGTAAGTAACTGTAATTGTTTAAAAATTTAGGTGGGTGAAAATTTACCAGTAACGTTAAAATGTTTAAGTTAAAGAAATTTAAAATTATTTACTTCTGTAATGCTTTATATCTCTTAAGTTTGTAAGTATATATTTCATCTATTATTTTCCCATAAATTAAATATTTTTCCACGTTTATAAATATTCACCGCTATTTATGTTCAGAAGTTAAATCGCTTACATATTATTGTTATAATTTTAATACTATTTATTTTTTAATAATTTTCTATCCATCTTCATTTTCATTTGCGTTCAGCAAATCTAATTTTTTAGATTTTCTTTGCAATGCCATGTTCCTTCGCCAGAATGATTTTTATGCCTCTGATCTTTTCTGATTCTTTCCAATTTTCCGTTTATTATCATGCTAGCAAACAAATCTTCAAATAGTGTTTACTTGAGACTGTAGCCGTTCCTCGTGTCTTATAAAGAATATTATGCCTGACGTATCTATTACATTGCTTCCTGTTTAGTTAATCATTTTAGTGATATATTCATTTACAATAGTTTTATCGAATCAAACGATAAGAATTATACAGGGAAAAAAAAAATCTCAGTACTAATTTGAAAAATTAAAATGACCTGCATTGCACTCTATGACTAATATTTTGAAAATCTTAAATTAAATAAATTTATTATATTACTTAAATGCTGCTGGTAATAAGAAAGAATACGTTCCACCCAAATTTTAATAAATTTCTCAAATGCTTTACAAAATATAAACTCATTAAGATTAGTTTTTTGCTTACAGATTCCAAAGGAGACGTTCGGACTGAATCAATGGACGATTCTCTGTCAAAAATACCAAAGCCTGATGTATCAATATTCTCGAAAAATCATGCAAAAAATGAAATGGAAGGTGAAAACTTAACATTGACTCCAAACGTAGAAATATTTTTGAGAAATGCAAACAACAGCAGTGACGATTTGATTCAAAAATTGGCCAGAATTAATTTATTTAAAGCGAAACAATTTAAAAAACTGAAAAAGCCGGTTTCTCATAAATCAGAAATGGTTGCTGGTACATCCGTCACTATGTCCAAAGTTGACAAAGACAACGTTCCTGTAAAAAATGGTGTAGCAGGAGAAAATAAAACCTTTCATTTAACAAATTTGCCATGTCCACACTGTAGACAAGTGTATAACAATCTGTCGGCGTTAAAATATCATGTGAGACTAATGCACAGTGATCTAGAAAATAAATTATTTTGTTACCTATGCCCCATGAATTTTATCGAGAGGGAATATTTTAAGATTCACCTCTGGGAAGCGCACAACGCACGCTTTTGATATTTGATTTTGCCTTTACAAATTTGGTAAGTATATATTTTATTTGCATGAATAAAGTCTATTAATTGCTAATATTATTTTAATAGGTGATTGAACTGCTTCTATGTTTGAAATTTGATTTGCCGTTTTAGCGACTAGTCAAAACGTTGATAGCAAATAATTAAAAATTAAACGTCTGAAAATAGGCAAAAATGAGATATTTTATGAAAGATAAAAAGAACTGATGTCTCAGAATTATTTATAAAAATCAATTTACTCCGCGGAGTTGTAATTTTATCTTAATTTGTCGAACTGCTATTATTTATATTATCAGTTATGCTTTTCTCATGTCTGGGTTATTCATACCTGATCTCAAAGACATTGTTTAGAAATGAATTTCAAATACTTTTTAATTAAATTTAACGAAACTATTTAAAAAAATACATTTCAGAAAATTTGATCATTAGTAAATACTACGATTTCTTTCATGTGCCAAATTTTATCAAAAAAAATATTTTGTACAAAGATTAATAAAGAATTGTTAATTATTTAAAAATCTTATTAATTTTTAAAAGTTTCTGATATTTTTTCAGTATGAAAATTAGTTTATTTATTTTTATAAACTCGGCCTTGAATAAGAAGCCAATACTATGATTAATAATTTTTTAAAATTACTTCTAATATTGATATGTCTCTCGCATAAAATCATGACATTTTATCCATCGATTTTTATTAGGTTTTACTTTTAATATTTATATTTAATTATATAGATAAAATTTATAATACTTTTAAAAAATAAATTTTCTTTTTTTTCATAAAAATTTTTGAAATTAACTTTTATGAATCGAGCAAATATATTGAATTTCAGTCTTTTGAGATATCAATTATAAAAGTTCTTCAAGTAAGATATTCCTTATTCCTTTAAATTTTTCTCTTAATATGTAAGTTTTGTACTCCGATGTTTAGCTTGAGCATAAAATTTTATAATACCAATGGCTCTAGTACAAAATTAATCAATAGTTAATGAGATGTTTCTTATGAATATTTTATTTTTATTTTGCAGTTTGTTATAACTTATTTTATTGTATTTTTTTCTCTTTGTGTCATATTAATGTCTTTTCATTTCTGAATATTCACGAATATTTTTTAATCATATAACAATGGATTTTCTAAATAAAATGTCAATCCTAAATTTCATGCTTATTTTGTTGTTTATTAAAAATTATGGAAGTAAGATTTATGATATACATATTTTTTCAAATAGAATGATTCACATTTTGTTGCTTAAATGATCGATCATCGGCATCAAATACTTGATAAGAATTATGAAAATTACTGTTTCATGTGTTTTTAGCGAATACGAAGATTTAGTTGATTGACTTTAGGCAAAAAAAATTTTAGAGAAATTTTAATTCTCTTATTTATATGGAAGAAATAATTTTTGATACTAAATCTAGAGAGCGTGCCATGACGCCTGATTATTCATTGAGATGTTCTGGAAATAGATTAGGTTGGCACAAAAACTTTGAGTAACATAGCAAATATGATTAACTAGTAACTGGAACAGTGCGTAAAATTAAACAAAAGGAATACTTCAGAGAGCATTAGCTAAAATTGCCACAATTGAAAGTGAGAAATGCACGGAAAATTCCACCTTAATTCACATAATTCGCAAATAAATCACCGGTTATCGGTTAAAATTGAATGAATTTTGTGTTCAAATTTAAAATTTATGTGTTATGGCATAATCCCTAGAAGAAAATGTTTATTTTATGGGATTAAATTTAAAAATGTGAATTTTTATACTAAGGACTTCAAAAATAAAAATATTTATAAAAGTTATTGTAAAACAAAAAATAATTTTTAAACTTTTTTTATCGTGGCCATAATCAGAAAATGTATAATTCTTGTTTATAACGTTACATGCTACAAATTAATTACTACTTTTTCTTTTATATATATTATATGTTTCATATTATTATAAATAATAATATCTTGAAATGTTAAATATTTAAAGTTATTTACTTAAAATTATTTAAATTTTACAATGTGAACATGAAAGTGTTTGAAACACGAGTTAGCAATATATTATTTATGAGTGTATCGGTTTATCGTGGTTTTTGAAAAAGAAGTGGTTATGTCAATTCATGATTCAAAGTTCATGGCTCTCCAAACTGCTTACTGAGAGACTGTTATGTAAACATGAGCTAGTTGTAAAATAAACCATTTGCGCCGGTCTTAAATATTACTGAAATTCGTAAATTGCTTCGGACTTTATTCACTTCGGCTAAGACCAAGCCAGTGTACGATAATGGAAGTTTTTCAACATACGAATCATTTATTTTCAATATCAAATGTTGCACAAATATCACATTATATTACGAGTTTCAAAAAAATTAATCTTTTAGTAGTTTACCTCTTTTGTCGATAATCATACCAATTATTAATATTATTTGGGTTTCTTCATTTTGTATTTTTATACACTTGCTTGATGGAAAAACAATGGGAAAGAAATTCGTAGAGGTGAGTTAAATTTTAGATTTTTCACAAAAGGTAAATACCAATTTTTTAATATATTCCTCGAGGTTCTCATATTCCAATGTCTCTTACATTTTAGAATGTTTTACCTACTTTTTATACAAATCATCAGAGTTTTTACTATCGGTATAATTAATAAGAAATTTCAAGTTATATATTTTAACAAAATTATATTTAAATAATGAACTTATTTTTATTATGTATAATAATAATTAGAAAGATGATATTATAATTTTGAAACTTTGTTATTGTAGCAGATCTAATTATTTCCGTATATTTGTTTCAAACCCATTAATAAAAAAATTTATTGATTTTATATAAGATTATTAATGAATATCAAAGTCGTGATTGTTTATTTTGATATATTTGCCTGTAATTGATAATAATGAGTGTAATTTAATTTAATTGAAGCTATTTTCATTACAATGATAGCATTCATACGTTCACTAATGTCAACATTAAGATGTGCTTTTTTGTAATATTTGCTACGATAATCTGCGATAATCCGTTTGACATTTAATAACCTGAAGCGCTTAAAGAAGTGAATGTATACCTTGTGAATATTGAAAAAGGAAATAATTCGGATAAGGAATTTCATTGCGATGCTGCTGGACAGATTGCACTTTATTATTTTTAAACTTGATATTGGATTATTAACATCTTACCATGAAACAATTCTGTCTTTGTTCGCAGAAAAATACCATTATACTAATATATTATCATTTAAAAGAATAAAAATATACTGGATTTGGTTATCCGCGCTCAAGAGCTGCATTTACTAAGACGGAAGCCATGCAAGAGAGGATCAACATTCAAAAATACCAGTATTTCCACATTTATGCTTATTTCGCATTAGTTGTTCTTTGTCAAGGGCACAGCATGTGTGATATTTTAATTTTTAAATACTTTTCTTCGTACCTTAAGCCAATTTTTCACACATATTTATCTAAATTGTGTTAGAAAAAAAGATAATATATTCCATTGCGCGTCGAATTTAAGTTATAAATATATCCTATGTTATTATTTTTTCAAATGAATATTAGAATTTGTAAAATTTCATCCTTTATTTAATTTTATACGCGTAGTTAAATGACATTAAAAATTTTTTTTAAAGAAATTTATTTTATAATTTGAATTGTTAAGACTGTCTGGTTTTAAATGGGTAACCTTTGCTAATCGTCTGATATTTTTTTAATTTTCTAATTTTGCACAATTTGCAATAGTCTGCCTGCCAGTTGTAAGAAAAAAAATTAAATATTGAATTAATCCCAGTAAATTATATTGTTCATGTATGTTTTATCTTAAAAAAATATTTTCAAATAATAAGAAGGTTCTAATATTTCTATATAAATTCAGACACAGAGCAACTGATTTATTATACTGATGGTGTGCGCAGTTCAACGACACTTCTATACTGTTGACTTTAAGGAACGAATCTAAAAACTTTGTTATCTCAACATTTGTTTTCTTGCATTTCTTCAGATTGATAACCGGTAATATTCAGCTCTACACTTAAAGTTTCCTTGTTTCCTTTTAGGAAATGTTATTTTGATCCTAAATCTTTTATATTCTATAAGTTTTCATTATAGTGCAGCAGAAACTTGTATTTTGAAAAATCTTAAAAGACAAATTTGATTTTTAGTATGCCACACATTCTAATGATGAATCTAGAATTTGGTTCTTAAATTTATCCTGAATCCGAATTTTCAACACTTATTTTAATAACTAACATCTAAAACGTTGCAAAATTATACTTTTCATTCCTCTCTCATTTTTAACTTCACAAAATTTTCATATATTGCATTTTCCTATAACTTAATTATATCATTAAATGATATAATTAAGCTTTTAATCACTCAGGTTGAATGCTTAATAAGTTATTCAAATTTCAATCTTAACGTTTTTTACCATGAATGGCTCCTTTGCTCATTTATCACTTAAAAAAATAATGTAACGAAAATTTAGCTCCCAGAAAAATAATTAATAAATGCTTTGCTCTATATGTGATAATCAGACAAGTTGATTTGTTATCAGGACTAAACTTGTCTTAAACAAGGTTAAGAAAAGCTCAAATTTAGTCAACTCCAATCAAGTCGTTTCAAGTTACGAAAATTTAAATCTTAAAAAAAATAAAAATTTTCATAATTACAGCACAATTTTTTAATGAGGCAAATTTACAATTTTATATTTTCTATAAATAATTTCTATTCTGTAATATTGTTTTAAAAAATTTTTTGGATTAAAAATTTTGTGATTACTTGTTTTAATATGTGTATTATTAATGTTAGTTTATAAAAATGTGTGCATGAAGAGAAATCCTAAACTTTTAGATTGTGATAATGAATAGGACTGCCTCGTGCAGAGCAGAATCATTATTAAATGATCCAAATTTTTGAATTTTCAATACTTGTTTGTTTGCATGTATTTTTTTAAAGCTAAACTCGATGTTTTATTCTGCAGTTTAAAGATCAAGTCCATGAGATCCTACCAGGATATTTTATAAGCATCTATGATTAAAGTATTGCTTAATTTGTTCTAAAACAATTATTCGATCAATTGTTCCAAAATATCAGATTTATTAAATGGTTGCTCTTTTTATAAAAACCCGCCCCTAATATTACTTTGTATTTGTTTTTTAATGTTATTTGTAAAACTTTTGTGAAATTTTGAATGTTTCGTTTAAAACATTTGTATGTTTATTCTATCCTGAATATAAGAGTTTCTTTATAATGTAGAAGTGGATCAATCTGCAATTATTTACCAATCATAATAAAATTATAAAATTGGTTTTGTATTTCCTGAGAATCCATTTTTTTATGCAAATATTCATTATTCTTTTTCTTAAAAGTGAACATCATTTTAAAATATGAATTATGTAAATTATCAGCCTTAACATGTAGCTCTTTCTCACTGTGAAACCTCGAATATAATGAGGAACTTTTTTTGATTTTAAATGTGAATTTCTTCATAGTGATATCAAAATATAAGACTAATACTAAAAAGAATGTCGAACAGTTATTTACAAATTCACCCTAAATAAAAGTATATTTACATGCTTAAAGAAGTTTTATCTTATAAAAGAAAACAGCAACTCCGTTTTAACTGCTATTTTAATTAAAAGTATTCCTGTACATTTTTGAAACTTTTATTAACATAAAAAAAACTAATATCTTTATAAGGTTGTACAAATGTTTCCTTAATAAGACAAGGTTATCTACCAACAGAGAGTCATATTATTATAAAAAGTTGTATAATCAGCATAAAATTCAGACTTGTTTGCTGTTCCTTTAGGTGATAAAAATCACCTGTTTTGCATCAAATACGGATTTAACTCAAAAGATGGTCATCTGCTTTGTCTTCTTCTTATGTAGAAAACATATTAGAAACATTTTTGATTCGATGTAAGTTACGAAATGAGTTTTTAAAATACAGTTCTAGTGCATTTAACACATAGGTAAGCCAGTATAAACAGTTGAAGCATAAACAAAATACGGTTTCTTCATAAAAATCTTGAGTAAATTGCAGTGTTAAATAAATCATAAACTTATTGCGTTAAATATTCGTTTTAAGATAAAGCACATTATTAGCACAAATTATACGAGCTTTTGTACATTGTAAAGCGCAAATTTAAAAATGTATGACTGTAATATAAATATAATACGTTACAGGAAATTTTAATAATTTTTGCTTATTGTATCGTATGAAATTACACCGATTATTACTTAATTGTTATTTTCATATTATATGGATATTATATTATGTGACTATATCAATGAAGTTTTAACGTGCAAAAGCGGAATATAGCCCTCCCGAAAAGGACGGACAATTTTGACAGATATGTGACTGCATATCCGGGGAGGACAGTTATCGTGTTTAAGAAATATAAAACATGAGATACGATCAATTTCAACTGTAGATTTCCAGTCCTACTTTGAAAAGAGTGTCCCAATTTATAATAATTAATCAATCAGGACGCAAGATGTGTAAAAGCCAAGAATCTCCTTGTATAAGAAAAGACGATGTTGAATGTGATAATCAGTAGAAATTTAGAATTGTGAATAAAAGAGGGTTTATCATTTATTTTCGACTCCTAATTACAATATAATTTTGCAGTTGTTAACGTTCCTTAACAGGTGTTTTCGTTAGGAAATTGTATTGAATTTAAATATCTTTGCTATGGTCAAATTTTATTGTTCTCAGTTATTGTATTCATATGTGTTTGCAATAAATTTAACTTTTATGCTTCTAAAATAGTTTTATTTATTATATATATAATATATATAATATGTAAATTTTATTTAATTTTTTTTCTTTTTTATATTATTTTCTTTATGCTTTATAGAATTAAAATTTTACTTATATAAATAAAAATAATACTTACATATACATGTCGTTTACATACTTACATATACTTTATTTATATGTATGTATATATTCACCATTATTTTGACTTCGTAATAATGTAAGGAGTATGATTTATATTTATATAGCATTTATTAATTTGGTGTGTGATAAAATTTTTTTTTTAATTTGAAAATTCCCAGAAACAATAAATAAATATAACATATACCATACAAAACGTCAATTTTATTAATTCGATGATGGATTTAATTGTAATGATTTCAGCGGGTTGCAACATTTATAATGGATTGTCAATCATTTTATTTATGCAGTAAACATTCATTTTCTATTAATACTATTGAACCGTCACTGTTTTTATATTTTAATAAAATTCAAAGTGTATAAAAGATTTGTCTTATCTTGTATAATCTATTTAATTTTGTTCCTTTTTGTTAATATATAATTTAAAATTTAGGTATTAATTCAAGGTTTTGTTTTTAATTTCAGATCTATTAATATATTTCCAAGGCAAGTAGTGCATCAAAAATCAAGGGAATAAATATGTGTGTGTATATATATGTGTATATATATATATAGTATTCATGAAAAAGTAGAACAAAAATCAAAAAGGTTGCCGATATACATATATAGTTGCTTCGATAAGTTCGTAATATATTTATTTTTTTAATGTAAATATTAAAACTAAATAAATACGCGTTTGTTTTTCACAGTAATTTGTATTAACTTAAGGTATAAGTCTAGAGTTTTTCTTTTGTGGAACATCAATTTGGATTTAAGAAATGGCTGACAATAAGGACAATGACAGTGAAGAACTTCTCATCAAATTAGAAATTATCGGCCAAAGAGGATGGTTCCTCTGGAAAATTTTTTTTTTATGTATGACGCCGTCGATACTGAACGGCTTGAATCTTACAAGCTATATATTCCTAGCTGAAGTGCCTCAACATTGGTGTTCCATACGCGATTTGCAGAAGACGAACTGGACCGAGGAGCAAATCCGAAGTGTTTCCAGTCCGGGTGGAAGGTGAGGAGATAAATATTCGAGTCGAATTAAAAGATCTTGATTGGCAAGGGATGATTTAGCAAAGAAGTGCAACTAATGCAATTTAATTTTATTAATTTACAATATTACAATTGCAAAACTAATGTCATAACTAAAATTTTGACGCCGATGTTATTAACATTTAATCTGTTTATGTATTAACTTCAAAATGGAGAGGCATTATTATGTTTCTAATAATGGCTAAAAAATGTGCCTTGATATCTTCAAAATGTGCTTTATTTATCAAATGGAATGTAATGATATATTTTCGGTGTAGTCTTTTATAGAGTTCACTGCACCTATAGCATTTTAATCATATAGTGAAAGTCCTTTATGTTTTGGCTGTTATTTAAATTTCATTCCCCTCGAAAATTCCAAACTGAAGAATGTGGTCCCATTTGACCATCATTTTAATCCGGTTAGACAATGCTTATAAAAGAAGTAATTCGACTCCAGCGGCAATATATGTGAATATTTTCTCTCGTCTGAACTAAATATCTATATCTGAAATGAGTAAACATTAGGGATGATAGATATGTATTTTTTGGCTGCCAAAAAATTATACTCGGAAAATGTATTATTAATTAATTTTAAATTGCATTTCAACACCATTCCTACAGATGTCGAATGGCGAATCATTAAACAATGGAACAAATTTTAAAAGTACTATTCAAAACAAGCAAATTATAGAAGTATATACTTTTTAACAGGTCAATATAAAATTATGTATAAGATCCTCGTTTTCCAATTTAAACTGTGAAATGTAAATATCTGATCCTCTTTGATAGTTAATAAACATAATTTATAAAAACAATAAATAATTGAACTTTGAAAAATTTGAAATTATATTTATAAGAACGAAATAATTTTGAAAATTTATATTGATAGTTATTTAGCACTGCAATTCAATTCATAGGCCTAATAACGTAAAAAGAATTTATATATTTAAAACAGAAAAATGTTTTTATCGATGTTTCGATGTAATTTTTAAATATTTTTTTAGCGATCAATCTCGGAATGCAGGCTAAAATTCAGATATGAATATAACGGCATTTCCCTGTTCATATTTAAATGTAATATTGAGTTTTGAACATGGAATTAAAATTTTTCAAAGATTAGTAGAATTTGATCTAATTTTTTTAAATAATTCGAATTAATTGAAATTGCCGATTCATTTAATAGAAAAAAATTCGAGAAATTAATAATTTTTTCTATAACATAATATAATGCAGTCTATATATGTTTATCTATTTACTTACATTCATATCATGGAACAGGAAAATCTGTTTGATTGTTACAATTGTTAGTTAATCTGTCATGTTTCGTCTATTGTAATTCAAATCTTCAACTTCTATATCAATATGATAAATATTTATGATATTTCAGTAATGGGTCATCTTGTAGTTTCTATGACTGGAATTACGGACTTTTGTCATCTATGAGCTATGAAGACGCCCTAAACTACACTTCGAAACATGAATTTCCGAATGAGAAACCCTGCGATGGTTTTACCTATCCCGAAGGAGCCAGTTCTATGGTAGTTGATGTAAGCTATGAAAAAAATCCAATGGATTTTTTGTTATATAATTAAAATAGATTTTACATATTTCATTATGTGAAAAATGGCAAATATATTAGTTTATCCGTGCATTTATAGTGTAAAATCGTTTTTAGAATTCAAAAATATAATATACTTCTTTTTAGTAATACAGAAATGATATAAATGTTTAATAGAAGATTATGATCGTTTCAGCATGACCTAGTCTGTGATAGATTAGCATTGAAGTCAACAGTGCAAGTTGTCCTTTCTCTTGGGAAATTTCTGGGAGCTTTCTTTTTCGGCATGCTTTCAGATAAATATGGAAGACGCCTAAGTTTCTTGATGGGCTCTTTGCTTTACATTTTAAGCGGCCCTATCGTTAGTTTTGCCTATAATTATATAATGATCATCGTTGGACGCATTGGACTGGGCGCTGCCGGCTCCGGGATTTATCATTCTGCCTCCATTATTTGTAAGGCGACTTACTGAAAACAATGTAAAAAAAAACTTTTACATTACGCATTTATCCAATAGCTCGTTTATTTTCAGTATTTGAAACAGCAGGTAAAAAGCATAGGGCCACACTGGGGATCTTGTTCAACTTATGTTATCCAATTGGACAAATGATTGGACCACTGATAGCTTATTTCATTAGAGATTGGAGGAATTTACAGCTAAGCATATCCGTTCCGGCACTGTTCATTTTGATCTTTTATTGGTTCGTATTTTTATCAGGGTTTCAATCACTTCAATGTGTCGTTTTAAACACAGAGAAATGATTAAATTCAAAGAGGTATTTTAAAATTGTTTATTCATAATAAAGAAAACCGTTTTGTGATGATAGGTTTCTTCCTGAATCTCCAAGATGGTTAATTTCAACGGGCAAAAAAAAGGAGGCTGCGAAAATCATTAACAGCGTTTATTCAAAGAAGATGAGGGAAGAATGTGAAGCAAATTTGAGGTTCAGAGAAAATCACGAACTTGCACTTGTAGATAAATTAGGGGAAGGAAAACAATATGCTAAAATAACACCTACTCAGAGCAGCAATTCATACAGAAAAAATGATAACCCAAATACGATGGTTTGCTTAAAATTGATTCTTTTTTATTGTTAATAATGAAGTGAAGAACCTGTTACGTTACTCTTCATTTTTTCTTTCAGCCTCAGTCCAATTTCAGGAATATTTGGATGAAACTTTGTTCATCTCTGCACCAACTATCTGAACTAATTAAATATTCTGAATTGAGACACAGATTGTTCATGACGCTTTTTCTTTGGTGCATTTGCAGTCTTTGTTATTATGCACTTGGTAAGTACTTAAAAGGTCAGCTATTGTTTGCGACATTAAAGACGCTTTTAAAGAAAATCTTGAATAATTTTATTACAGCTCTAAATGTGGATAATTTCCACACTAATCGATACATGTACGGTTTCCTGACAGGATTAGTAGAATTGCCGAGTTATTTTTTGCCACTTCCTTTTTTGAGATATCTTGGAAGACGTCAAACATCAATTGTACTCTTCTATGCTGGTGGTATAGCTTTGGTCTGCATTTTAGCCATACCCCGAAATCAAGGTAAGAATAGTTATGAGTACCAGATTGACGAATTTTTACGGCGATGTAGTTATATTAAGTAAATCTGATAAGCTAGAAACTAGTGTAGAAACTACAAGTGTTCTTGTAATTAGACCACATTTATATCATATTTTAATTTTAAAGTCCCAATAAACTTTTTAATTTTTTTTCAAGAGTACAAGCTTATCATTTTGGTGGTGGCCTTCATCGGACGATTGTGTGCCAGCGGGGTCTTCGCCGTGGTCATTCTACAAACAACTGAATTGTTTCCCACTGTCATCAGGAATACAGCTATTGGCTCCGGATCCACGGCCGCTCATATTGGCTCGATGAGTGCCCCTCTTCTGGTTGATTTGTTGGTGAGCACATCGCTTTGTATTTCCATAATGAGAATTATTCTTCTCATGAAGCGTAAAACAGCTTCATATTTTTTCTATTTTTAGGGCGCCTACGCTTGGTTCATTCCCAGCACCGTCTGCGGCGTCGCGACTCTTCTTGCCGGAACTTTGATATTTTTACTACCGGAAACGAAGAATAAGCCGCTACCTGACACGATTCAAGAAATTCTAGATGCTCCGGAAAAAGAAAAAATTGGATTCCACCAAATTTGCAGATGATAAGAAATGAATTATATCCTCCTCGGTACTTTCTTCTGCTGTTGTTAAGACTGAAAAATGCAGATCTTCCAATTTTATTTTAAAAATTAGTTCCATCGCATACATAAGAAATTTATTCTAAGCTAATTGTATTGATATTGCCTTAATGGAATTAGGTTTTCATTCCGATTTTCTCACCTCGGAGACAGTTGATGCAAAAAATATTTCTAGATTATTTGATGTATATAATTTTGAAAATTGATCTTCAGATGGAGAAAGAGAAAAGCAATTTTTTAAAATCTTTGAACTTCTTTTGAACCTATCTCTTTTATTCAAGAACTTTAATTAAATCATGAATGCGATTTAAAAAAAGTATGATTTCGATTCTTTTTTAATGTCTGCTGCTGAAACTTTTATAATATTCCTTCAAATGACTTCTTTTTCATTCCATATCCAATTTCTTTTTGATTCACATATGGATAAATTAAAAAATCTACATTCTATCAGTTATATCTATCTAATTTCGATTACAATTAGACAACATTAAGGAAATTAAAATGTTAAAGTAAAAATGAAATATTTTTAAATCAGTGTGGATATTGTATAATTTAAGGATATACTTTTATATCAAATTGATATATGAATTTGTAATTGATATATTTGGAAGAGCTGTCTTCGATGTCCGTATGTCATATAGATGATTCAATAAATTTTGATACCTATGTATTCAGTGCCAAAAATTTTAATTTAAAATTTAATTTATATATTTTCATTATAACTTACAGCTTAACTGTAATTTAAGTTTTATCTGTATGAAAAAAGTAAATGATTATAATGGAAAGTTAGTTATTTTAAAATTCGTACGACTCTTTATTTTATTATATTATATAATAAAACTGTTTGTTTCGATATTACTCTCAGTTTTTCTCATAATTCTAGCAAACGAGTAATTTAAATTAATTAAATATAGTCACATGTACTTGACTACATTCTTATTCAAAAGTACCAATGTATATTTATTGCCGCAGAGGAACAATTAAGTTATAATTTTATGAACATATAATTTCTACTGGTGTAGGAGAATAGGATCGAGTCTTAAAATTAGTAATTTATTGTAATCATTTAAAAACATATTGTGGATAAAGTTAATAGACAAAAAGCGAGGGTCAAAAAAAAAGTAGATTAAAATATCTTTTCCCATGATCTTAATCTTAGCGGTAAAGAAAAAATTTTGTTTTCTTCATTTCATTCACACAAAATTGGAAATAACGTAGATTTAAAAGAAAAAAGTGGTATACTAAGCAATAAGCATTACTATCGTAATTAATTCGGCATATGCGAAACTGAAAAATCAAGCTTTATTAACCTTAGTTTATTTCCAATGTATAAAGTGTGGTGAATATATAAACATTACATTCAGATTAGGAGCGGAACATTTATTAGAATTCCTCTAGATATAATGAGATAACGGAAATAAAGAATGAGAATAGTACATTGTACTGAAGAAATTTTTTTTTATATATTTTTCAAAATGATAAATATAAGATATTAAAACTTGATTTTTAAGTTATTAAAGGGAATTTCGAAAAGTCAAGTTTTGAAATAAAACAAACAAGAAATTATTATTGCTGATTTTAGGTTGTTGCTTTACTCATACAAGATAATCACACTGCCCAGTTTAAAACATGGATTCAAAAAATTTAAATTATTTATATTACAAAAAACATAAAGAGTGAAATGTTATGGAGATCAAAATGAAAATTTTTAAAAGAACTTTTGAATACGCGAAGGGGATTGGGCATCCGTTTTCTTCCGCCATCAAACGTTCCAAATAGAATTGAGATGGACTCGATGAAGAATTCGCTTTTAATACGTTTTCCTTTTAAAATTCCAAGCATCGATCAACTTTCAATATAAAAGCTCTATGTAGCACAACTGTAGCCCAATAAGATATTAATGAGAATTTTTTCTTTAGTTGATCCCTTTAAATTCATGGTTCTTTCGAATTTACTTTGATGTAAGCCTGAATATCGCTCAAAACCCGAAATAATTATAAATTTAGAGAAAAAATTCTGTGGATAATTCGGAGATTTTGCATAAAATCTAAATAATAAAATTCTTTTTCAAACGTTATTTTAATTGAATATATTTTTTTATATATACATTTATATAATAAAAGATGAATTTAATCCTTTAGGCCAATTTACTAAGCATATTTAATTAATAAATATCAATACATAAAATATTTATGATTGTCCACAGATTTGTGACTATCTACTACAATATCAAGACAACAACAAAGTCATGAAAAAATAAACGTTTTATAAAGTTTAATACCAAATGAAACTGTAAATCCAGACATTATGATTTCATTCTTTTTCTGCCTCATAAACGTTTTGGAAAACCCTGATTTTCATTAAAATTTTTCCAACAAGAAAATGACTATATTTTCCAAGAGTTCCCCCGTCTATCGACGCTTGTATTATGATATTGCTTTTATACATATTCAACTAATCTTTCCTATATATAATAAAAGTTTTCGATGAAAAATAGTGTGAAATGAAATGTCAAAATGACACGGAATGACCGCGCACTAATTCTTATAATAAAAACAAAAAAGAAAAAGTTTTCGAGAAATTCTAGAATGGCTGAAACAAATTGTTAAAAACTAAAAATTATCCCATACATATTTTTACGGCACTAAAAATGAACTTCTTAATATTAATAACAATTAATCTCCTACACAACAACTACTTCATATATGATACCAAAATTTGAGGTATAAAAAACTGATTGAGTTCTAAAAATTTGAAATTTATTTTGGTATCTTCTTTCAGAATGAAGAATTAAAAAGAATACAAGTATTTGACATTTTTTTCAATGTAAAATATTAATAAATATACAGATGAAAATAAAGGAAATTAAATTGGGCATCAGCATTTTATTGAAAATATTTGGAGATTAGACTTACATTAAAAGTACGTAGAGACTCGGACATATCTAGATTAAAGCGATATTTCTACAATGAGAAAAATAAAAAATAATAATTTGGCATTTATTAAAGATTATTCTTAGGCTCATAGTTAACTGCACACGTGAACGTCGAAGATATTAGTGTCTAATTAGAAGAAGATTTCAGTTAGTAATATATCAGGTATAAAAAGGTGTTCGTAAACCATTTTAATGAATACAAATGGGCTGAGGTTATGAGCCTAAATGGAATAAACTTAATTTATACTTTTAATATTTATGACAGTTCTCAAGAAGTTTTAATATAGAAATATTATTAAAAGTCTAAACGATCTACGTTCACAAACTGAAAGCTCAACCGATTACAGTTATTAATAATATCCGAAATTTAATCGGATAATCCGGGATCTTCCTCCAGAGGAGTAGGAGGATCACTTTGCTTTGAGCTTTGCTTCGAAAGTTGCAGTCTTCTCCTGGGAGGACTTCTTTTGTTCCACAATGCTTCCAATTGGTCAAAATGCTGGGATTGTGCGAGTGCGGCTTGCTCGGGACCAAGTTGCTGAAAATCATAAAACGGGTTATTTTATTAATATTTAAATTGTGTGCGTAATTATATTACATAAATGTTAATTTAATTAATTAATTTTCATCACGAAAACAATAATTCGTTATGTATATATATACATATATATGAAAATGTTAAAATGTTGATCATTTACGTAAAAATAAAATTCATAAAAATATTTTTTTATGCTTTTTTGATAAACCTGTGATCCTTGATTCGGTATTTTGGAAATTTCTTCCATGCTTGCCGAGACGCTAAACCTTCTTTTGAGCCTCTCGTCAACTGCTGCCATCATTATATTAGATGTCAAGTGACCATATTTCTTCTGCCAAGTGTAAGTATCTAATGATACTTCTTTTTTAAGGAGTCTTCTCATTGGTCGCTTTAGACCTGCAGTTGGTCTTAAATCTGGAGCTAAAAGAAAATCGCATTTTACTCTCTTAACAAGAGATTTTTAAAAGCGTTTGTTACAAAAAACGAGGATGAAGAGTTCTCCGCTATCCCTTTAAAGAACATTATCAAATAAAAAAGAAAAACATTACTTGGTTCCTTCGCCGGAGCTACGTAGCTGGGTAGCTTAACGTAGCTAGCGGGTGTGTTATGCAGACATATTATAGGAAGAGAGTTGCTTTCCACAAGATGAACAGCAATCCTGGAAGCATCGGAGGCCATGCATAACCCGAATATTGGGACATGTAAGCACAAACTGGAAAGCTGACGACCTTTCTGCACGTCCCAGACGATTATTGATTTGTCCTCCGAACCTGAAAAAATGAACTTATGAAAAGCAAAGGTCAAAAATATGCAGCATTTCGTCTGCATTCCATCTGAAGTTACCGGAAACGGCGAGGGTTCCGTCACCGCTTAGCTGAACACATGTCACATAACCCAAATGTCCGGTCAAGGTAAAGAGATCGGCACCGGTTATGGTGTCCCAGATAATAAGATTCGAGTCTTTACTGCCTGATATCACCTGGGATTTATTGGTGGCACTCACAGCAACGCAAGTGACATGATCTGTGTGACCGACGAGGACTTGCGTCAATTTTCCCCCGGACAACTGCCAAACTTTAAGTGACTGATCTTTCGAACCAGTGATGACCATGGTGTTGTCTGTGGTGATGACGAAGCAGCTTATTTCATCACTGTGGCTCACTGTATATTTCTCTTCCTCCCGGACCAAAGACCATATGCGAAGACTAAAATCAAAAAAGAAGTTTTTCAACTATTGAACTTTTTGGAATAAACATGAAGTTAATATGCATTTATAGCAGTACACAACATTTTCAGTTAATTAATCGCTTTTATAATTATAAAGCCTTTGAATTAGCCACCTGTTTTCAGTTTGCGTGCAAACGGCATACTTCATGTTACTTGAAACAGCCAGGCATTTTCCTCCCGTTCCAGTTAATGTCTGTAAATGTGTGGCATCGTCTGCCAGCCAAATGGAAATGTTTCCCAATCTGTCGCAAGATATTACTCTTCTCGAATCCAGCATTACGATGACTATAATAATGGTGGCTTGATGACCCTTAAACAGGGAGCATTCTGTTGTTCAGGTTCAATTCTCCAATCAAGTTCAAATATTATGAACGTAATAAGTATCATGACTCGCGATATATTCATATATTCAAAAAGTCTTACTTTAAAAACGGACACGACCGACCCGAGTGTCAAACCCCAAACGCGTGCGGTATGGTCCTCTGATCCAGAAACGGCAAATAAACTGTTGGCAGCGAGAGCAACCGTTGTCACAGCAAACTGATGGCCTTCCATAGTGCACTGAAGCTCATGTGAGTTCATATACCAGATATTCACCAAATTATCGGTACCACCTTCAAAATATATCATTCATGATTATTTTATACTAATGCGAATCCTCATGAAAATCAATGAATCATAACTAAGGTGAGGATAGATGCAAACCTGTCGCAGCTAGCGTTCCATCTCTGGAAACGGTCAGACATGTTATGTGTCCTGTGTGTGGTCTTGTACCGGTAGGTTTTTTAGCCAGTGCTTCCTCTTGACGGAAACTCCAAAACGTTACTTTCGTCCCACCTAGAAGATCCGGTAAAATAAATAATTTCAACTCAAGTTAGTTAAGTGCTAAGATGAGGCATATTCAGCCATGAACATTTATAAATATTTACCCGATGTGATTAAAAAGTCGTCTTTATCCGTGACTCTGACACCGGTAACACACTGAGTATGTGAATTAATGGCTCTGGTTATGAAACCCGAATGAAGATCAAAAATATAAACCCTTCCATCGGCTCCACCTACTACCGCTCTTCTGTTATCGTACGCAAGACTTATGCATTGAACCTAAAATCAATAAAACCGGATAATTTAATAAAAATATATGAAACATTTATGCGCATACGTTTGCATCCCACCTTTGTTTTCATTCCCTTCAGAGTGTGTAGCTCCGTACCGGTAGCTAAAGTTCTCAAGTAAAGTTGATTGTCTTCGCAACAAGCCAGTATAAAAACGCTATCTTCAGTAAGAGACATCAGAACAACGGGGGATGCTATTTGCATTGTGTTGAGAAGAGTAACCTTCTTTTCAAGGGACCACAAACAAATAGTTCCGTCAGCAGAACCTGCAAGGAGAAGGAATGCTCAATAAAAAGGTAAAATAAACAGATTGATTTATACGATTGACAGCATAATATACGAACCGGAAACTAAGACGTCGGTTGTGGATGTAATTTTAACCGAAGTGACAGGACCCCGATGATGATCAATTTTCACAATGACTTCGCCTGTATTGATGGATGTAACTATTATGCGACTGTCTTCCCCTCCGCTTACTATGACAGAATTTCTAAGAGCAAAGCATAAACTCAAAACCGATGCGATATGTTCCCTGAAAAGAAGAAAATTTTATTTAAAAAAGTGAATATAAAATTCTGCCATTGAAAATATTATAATAAAAAAATTAACAACTGATTAATTTTTAAATTGATAAAAATAAGATTTTACTTAATTTTTAATTTCAATGCGAAAGTTTTTAAATCCCATACTATAATGGAAGTATCTTCAGATCCGGATAGTAAGTAGGGAGTTTGTTTTGTCATGAAAACGCATATAACAGGACCACTGTGGCCTTTAAATGTGTGAACCAAAGTATTGGTCATTATATGCCATAACTGGAGATCTCCGTTTTGTGATACTATTACTAGATGTTGTCCAGAAGGCGTTGGTTCCATCAATTTTACTCCTCCTGGACAATAAAGACCTATAAAATTAACAAAAGTTAAATGATGAAATTCATTTTCGTAAAAACTTGATAAAATATTCTGCTTGGATCAATTTTAATTTTCAGGCACCTACTTTTGATTTGCAATGGTAACGGAGGTTGAAGCCAGGCATTTAGGGGCACTAGCAACGGTTCTGTATACCCATCACACCACGCCATTGCACTTGTTATCATCTGACTTACTACATCACCACTCTCCTCTTTTCACAATAATAAGCAAAATTTAATAAGTAAATGTATTTAATAAATATAAATAAATAGTACTTTCAGTAGTTCAAGTTATACTTTAATTATTAAAAAAAATTGTAATTTACATCTAATGAAGCCTATTTTTTTTATTCTCACTGGATCTGCTCACGTTATTAAGAAATCAATCATGGCTTTTTATTGTTTAAGATAATATAATATATCAAGGTATGTTAATATAATTTCTCACATTAATTTTGTTTAAGATAATATCTCTTCTGATATTTCTAGGTTCATTTCTCTCTATGACCGAGGCTCATTTCTCCAACTTTTTGAAATTCAGTTAACAGTAATTAACTCACCGGATACAGATCGGAGCCAACATATAATTTGGGTGGGCAGTTGCAAAGCATCTCTTGTTAATACATGACTAGATTTTCGAACCGTGTAATACACCAGTTCGAGATCTCGATCTAATATGACACAACGGACATGCTCCAACAAAGACCTCAGATATGATACCGAGATTGTTTGAACACACGCGAGGGCCATATCGAAATTGCATACGCATAGTTGTTTCAGTCCAATATGCGAGCCTGAAAATAGTGCACACTTTAGAAGATACGTTCTCTCGTGAAACATTTTAATCACAGCAAAAACACGAACCTGCATTCAGGAGATGCAACCAAGCTTCTTCCACGTGTCTTATGTTATAAGTAACGTCAACTACATGAGGAGATGATTGGAAAGGTGTTTCCTTTGTTTCCCCGACCTGTCCCGAAGAAGAGGCTGAAATGAGTATGGAAATTTTCACGAAAATTTCCTATAAAATGTTCATCATGTGAAAATCTTAAAATTAAACCCACCGTTCTCAACATGATCCTCTTCCTTTTGCTCGTTTTTCGTGAATTCAAGAAAAAAAAGATTTGCTACTTCGGCATGAACTGCCCGTAGGATGTCCTGGGATGTGGCATATCTCTTTTTGGCAATCTCTTTAATCAGGGAATACCTCCAAAGGAGCAGCATTTTTCCGCTCATTTGCTTCTCCATTAAAAGATCTCCTGCAGCGAATGAAACAAAAATTAACTCTTTTATTTTTCTAAAACTACAAAGATATGAATTATATCCCGTTTTCCTACCCAAAACGCATTTAGCAGCAGCAAGAGTTGCGAAATTGAAATGTCCATCTTCCAGAGACACCAAGTCACTAATGTCATTTGTGGGCATCAAAATTTCCAAAATTTCCGTCTCGGACAATCCAAACTCGGTGGATGTTATTAAATTGCATAATCTCGTAGCCGCGACTCTACCAAAATATTCTTCAAACCTTTCAAATCTAGTGTTTAATTCTTGGTCGTACCCTAAGAATAATGAATTTGATGTCTGCTTTTGTTCTTATATTGATGAAAATTTCTCAAGAATCTTTTTAATTAATTTAGATACCTTCTAAAGATATTAAACTTGGAACCTCCATCAGACATTCTGGTACTTTAAATCTTTCTTTCTGAACGGGAGTAAATTTAAGTACTTCCACTGGTTGAGACGTGGTTAATATCATATGTACATTATGCGGAAGAGAAATGGGTATCCAAGAGAGAGCAGCTACAATATCTGAATCCAGAGGATTTAATCTGAAATATAAAACCGTTAAAGCAAATACAAGGCGTTGCATATGGTGTGCTAAAATAAATATCGATGCAGCAAATTTACCTATGCAAATCATCAATTAAAATAACGAGAACTGTGTCGCTGGATTCTTCTATCTTTCGAAGCAAAGTCTGAAACCAGTTGTTAATGTACAGAGGATCGAACGACGCATCCTTTGGCAGGAAAGCTAAAATTAAAAAGAAAATTTTATCAATATTTTTTTTCATTATTTATTTCCATATTATAGAATCGTTTTTTTAAAAAAAAGTTCACAGATAATTCGCCGCATACTTTATTTTTCCATTTTTTTTGCAACATATCCGGCGATAATTTCAGCTGATGAACTACTCACGTTCGTTTAGAATATACGACAATTGATGACATATTATTCGAACAAGTTCTAAATTGTAACTAGATCGCGGAGTGATGTTGGCACATCTTAAAACCCTGCAGCATTTGTGGTTCAACCATTCTGAGCAACTGAGGTAAATTTCGTTGATTAGCGAACTTTTCCCGCACATATGAGGCCCGTAGAGGATAATTGGCGGATGTCTGTTTGATCCACCTGAAATTATATTCATAATTAAAAAGAAAATAATTATTCGGGAAATTCGGTAAAGAAAATAGAAATGCATTTACCAGCTTCGTAACTGGCAACCATGATTTTTTTGATCTTGTTAAGAAAATCGGAATCCTTCCAATAAAGTTCTTTTCCGGAATTCAATTTTTCGTTGAAAGACATGTGAGCCACTACCTCATTGTAAATTTCCTGCACCAAAAAAAGATAATTATTCAAATATATATATGAAAAATATAAACTGTATAAGTCGATAACGTTCGATTTAATACTCATTAAATAACTAAGAGAGAAAATATTCATTGGTGTTCTGGCTCCCATTCCGGACATCAGCAGCCAAAAGTTATATGAACATGAGTATATAATTTTACATATTTTAAACGTAACTTTACCTGAATATTCTTATTGCGAGCTTTTACTTCTGGATCTTGCTTGATATGTCTACTAATTAGCTCATGCAGTTGTCCTGTTATAACTTCCGTGAATTGACTGATATAATTTTCGTGCTCATCAATGTCGGTATCAATCCCACTTTTATTCCAGGGTACGCTGAAATATAATTTTAGTCAAATTTGCTTCTTAGTTTTATTACCAACAATATAACTGTGATAACTAATCAAAAAGGGGAAAAGAACTGGATTTATTAAACCTCCGCATGCCTTTTTTGTAAAAATATAAACATTCTACCATACCTATATTTTATACAATGTTAGCATTGTAGTGAATGTCTGACTATGCCCAATGAAAAATTAAAACTTCATTTTTGAAAAAAAATAACAATAATAATTCAGCAATTCAATTTGTAGAAACTTCATGAAAAAATTTATTTTATTCAAATCAATTCCTATATCAAATGTATACATTTAGTAATATATTTCTCTTATTATAAGATTATATTTACCATATTCGAAATATTTACACGTTTTTCCATTAAAGGTAGATCTAACTTTAATTTTTAATGCCAAGAATAAATTTCTTTTTCAATTGCATACCTAAATATGAAATTATTTTGTTGAGGTATCGTATTTTCGACAAATAACTTAAAAGATGCGATGCTGTCCCTCTCTTTGCTATGGAAAAGTTCTTCCTCATCTTCGTCCTCATTTAAATTATTCCAATTTCTTATGACGGTCACAATATTTTCCCGGCAATCTTGATTGATTTCTATAGAATAATAATAATACATATATAAACATCAAACTTAATAGCGTAACATATTGGAATAAAAAGAATCTGGTTTGTTAAATTAAAGCATCTTTGTTAACTAACACTTTACTATAGCGTTATGTTTTAAGCAAAATATATTTCACTTTACGAATAAAATATCTTATGAGATCAACATTTTTAGTTTTTAAATACTATTTACGATACAATTTCAAAATATTTGATCTTGGTAATTCGCAAATCTATTATCAATTATAACAATTAATTAATTATATTAAAATTTTAATGTTGATATGTGTAATATGTTAAAATTTTAATGTATGATATTAGCTAAAACCCTTACTTACACCTCATATGTTTTAATTAATATATTTAATTTATGTAATGTAATTACATAACCTGTTAATTTTTGCTTCCGTCGTTGTCCCTTTTTCAATAAGCTGATAACAAAATAATATCTGTAACATTTTATGATATAATGCCTAGCATATATGATACAGTAATAAAAAAATAATATGTTAATATAAGTATTAGAAATTTTAATTAACTTTGGCTTTGTTCATTACAGTTTTCGAAATTTATTATTTTTCAGTAATCTAAAAATTTGTCTTCTCTATTTAATTATTTTTTTATTTACCTTTTCTGTTGCAATTTTGGTGATAATATAAATTGACAGGTTAGTTATTCTGTTCTTATTAGAAATAGTTTATAAAAAATCAATCATTTTATTTCTTAAGTTACGGGTAAAAAAATTTGCTTTATAATTCCCAGCACTGAAGCCCGAAAATTAAAATGAAATTTCAAAACTATCTATATAATGCAACATAAAAAGATCTTATTTTCTGGGTTGATCCTCCGACATAAATTTTCAATTACATCGATAACATTTTGAATACATTTAGCAGAGAACAAGGCAAAAACACTTTGGAAATTCAAAGCAAATGGATTAATTTTCTCCATTATAAAAATAGAAAATGCGGAAATCCAAACGAATAGTTAAATTTTGAATGCAAAAGATAAAAACGGAGAAAAATCCTTGGCAGAGAAACTGGCAAAAGGAAAGGCAGAAGGAAGATTCCGATGAGGAAATATTAAAGAAAAAAATGTTAAATTTTCCATTTCCGTTGGAAAATTTCAGATGCGATGTGATATTTCTTCTTCTAAATTCGCGAAATATCGGAAAAATGATTGGAAAAAGCGAATTTTTGTATTTAAGGCACAACTTTTCCTCTATCTTCCTCTCATCTTGTGGATATTCGTTCTAAAAGCTAATCTACTTTTCCAATACCGAAATGCAAACGTACGTCAAGGTGATAAGGTGGCTTCATCGAATTTCTTTGTTTAAACATTTTAAATATTATTAATTGCCATATTCTGTTTTTCTTTTTCGGTTCTCTATATTTAAGTCTTTAAAATTTCTATTAGTAGAAAGCAAAAATCCAAAACTAGTCAGTTCTGCCTAAATAAAGTGGGATTTTTATGAAATGTTTTAGATTCTCTTTCCATTTAATTTTATACTGTGTTGTCGACTGCGAAATATTTCGTTTCCGTTTGTTAAACTTATGAACCTTTTAACGTATTTATGTTTACAAAGGAAATATACAAAATTACCCTAAAAAAGTATTAAACGTCATACATTTCATAAATATTTGAATTTATTGCAAATACATTTGAATTGAAATGTAAATACATTTATAAATTTTAAAACATTGGTAGTTTTTTTAATTAATCATATTTATATTAAATTATTATTTATACACTTCTTTTTACTTTTAGGTAAATAAGAATTTAAAAAATTTAAGATGAATTTTTATTGATATTTTTTCCAAATCTTTGTTTTGACTTTTATAAATAAAATAAAGAATTTGAATAGTCATAAAATCCTCTATATAAATTTATTCAGAGATTCTTCTTATTGTTTAGTAATAATTCAATCCTAAAGTTTTAAGTTTTTAAGGCTGGGATTAATTTGTTTGTTGAAACAAACAGATGATAAAAGCACCAAAATGGATGAAAAGAACAAGCCAAAAAAATGAGGGCAGTTTATAAATAATAAGGAAGTTATAAGACAAATTAGACTGTAGTATAAAAATAATAAGGGTTACCATACGATGATGGCAATAAATTCTTAATGCTATTAACTAAAAATATTTAAATTTAATTTCAGTCTAGTGGCATATTTTTCATAATATCTTAAAGGTTGCACAACTAAATGGATTAATTTTGAGAAATGCCGATTAGAAACATCAAAGGTCTGTTTTGCTTATTGCATTATTATATATCTATTATTAAATGTTTTATTATTTAATTTTTACATTATATATTATGATCACTACCGAAATAAAAGCCTTTCCATTTTAATTCTATAATTTAGTTTTTGGGTGTAATTTTATTCGATCAGTATCAAATTTTTTTTAATGAAATAATATAAACGAATGTCTTTCTAAAATTTAAATATCGACAATTAGGATCATGATAGTTTTAAATTTTTAATCCAGTTAAACTTACCTAAACCATAGATTAACTGCTCCTCCAACACGGATTTTCTAGCCTGACCATATTTCTTGAAAATTCTTTCCAAATCCAAAAATGCTTTTTTCCATGATTCATCTATTTTTCTAAAAGCGACATAAAAGTTTAGACATATGAATTAAATAAATCAGTAACATGTATAATAATATATTCTCATTATTCAAAGCGAATATAAATATATGGTATACCATAATACAATGAATTTGAAATGTGATTAATAATTTGTGAACAAAATGTTGGAATTTAATAAATTTAAAATTGCAGTATTAATTATTTAACTAAACATAATCAGAAAAGGTAATATTTTGCTGAAATGTGAATAAAAAAATTAAACTTGTAAATAAGTAGGAATTAACATTATTCATAACTTTACATAATATTAATATGCTTCACATTTCGATTTTAAAATGAATACTTGAAAATTAATTAAATATTCTATTAAACTTTGTAATAAACAATATTTTGACAGATATTAATCGACATACGTGCAAAATAGAGGGCCATACTCTATTAAAATTCAGATGAAACATTTCAAATGCAATTCAGCATTTGCGGGTTTTTCTTTCAACGAGGAAAGTTAAATTTATACTGTAACCACAATTTCGTTGAATTTAATTTTTTTTTATCCTTTGCTTTCGATGAATTTTAACGATATATTTCTCGAAAATTGTATCTGGATTTTTATTATTTTATATCAAAATCGATGACACGCTTCCACTGTTTTATATACAAGGTTAGATACTTTTTACTACTCTGCAAGTATTTCGAACTTTTCTTTTTTTTGGGTTAAAGTTGTGTCGTTTATCTGCATATAACATTATATTTTATAATAACATCAGGAGAAGCTCAAAGGCGACCAAGAAAAAATTTCTTTTATAGAAAATGTTAAGTCAAAACTATTTGAATCATGGTTCGTTGGAAAATAAAGAGAAAAAAAAAAGATTTGCTATTCATCAATATGAAATTGAATTTTTCCGTCGAATTTCGCAAACGTTTTCTGGCTTATGGAAAAATGTGGAAACTGTTTTCATTCGAGAAAAATGCTTTGTCTCTGATGTTGAAATCTCCTGTCTTACAACTACAATGACTTTCGTTTCAAAATTTTGTGTCGATTATATTTGCAATTCCATGTTTATTTCTTTTAGTTTATCCTGTCTCTTTACTTTCCGTATTTCTCTAAAGCTTACATTGATTTTCTTATTTTTTTCCTAACTAATCGAATTCTGCTTTATATATACATTAACGTACATATGTTTTTTAATCTTTCAATTTCGATATATATATAAAATGATTTTAATACAATAATTGTAAGTCAAGGTACTGGTAATTTTTGTCTAGATTTTATTATATGAAGTTCTAAAGCTTAAATTTAAATTCCAGGTATGTTTTACCATAGCTATTTGCGGTAGCGAATCCGTTTCGCTCTGAGGAAAACCATTATGTAAGTTTATGTTACATATTTTCCGATTTATGGCAGTATTATCGAGTCAAAGATTTAGGATTATATTAATATTTTATGTGGTGAAAACCTATTATTTCTTTACATTTCTGAGTCCCTGATTTATGAGGTTCGAAAAGTCTATGAGATGTATTTATATAACCTTTCACACTGAATTTATTAAATTTAAAAAATTTTTTCTGGGCTCCAAAACATTCTTATGAATATTTTATTAATGTTGTGTAAGGTCAAGGAAGGTAACGGGATAGGGTTCAAGGATCTTACGCGTAAGATTTAGAAATTTCAATCAAATTTTAGTGATCGAGTTCGGTCCTTCTATTCTTCTACATTATCTGTATATTAAATTTATGTGATCTTTCCTTTAAAAAAATCCACTTCAAATAATGTTTTTGCTTGCTTCATTTTATTAAATTTTCTTTATTCATTTTTTTTTATTTTGAACACAATTCTGAAGGTTAAATTATAGAATATATGGTAAAGAAAAATAACTACATTTTGCTGTTTGAGAATGCACAGAAATTACGGTAAATAATACTTAGCAGAACAAGCCATTTTATTGCTTTTTTAGTTTATTATTGTATCTTTTTATACATATCTACATAGGTTTTTTTCTTAACAGCGAATTTAAGTCACAATTAATAAATAATAAAAATGTAAGTTAATTTATAGTTAAACTGCAATTATTTGCAGACCAATGGAACTAAGAACCATGAACTTATTTTTTGTTGTTAAATAAAAAATATGAAATACTTATGATTTATCTCATCAGTATTTTATCATGCGAATAAATATTTCAATGAGAAAAGCGCGTAAATGGCCATCTTCATTTTGGTTTACTTCAAGTTATGTTATTTTATTCATTCCTTACATATACTGTGTCAGAGTTGGATTTCTGGAAAATAAGTTTGATAGAAACTACGAATTTCGATGTGAAAGGAATAATCTTTATTCAAATTAAAGTCAAATCTTAAAGGAAATTAAAAATTTTCCGGATGAAGGCTTATATAATTTATATATATAATATACTATATATATTATATTATATAATTTCATGAAAAACTTTGTTCTGATGCTCAATGTAACTCATAACATACTTATTTTTTACGTTCCCACCATCATTATTCATTTTGGAACAGGTTTAATATTTAATAAGCGAAACCGCAAGGGAATGACTTAGTTCGATATATTCACGTTTGGAATTATCCTCGAACATGCCAAAACGCTAAAAATTTAATACGTAATACAGAATTCATTTGATATCTAACATTTTCCAACCTGAATCTATTACAATATCACATGACCAATGAAAACCGCACAATGAATAATTTGTCGGCGGATCTGGTTTTATCTATGGGTATTGAAGCAGACCTAAGCAAATAATATACCAGCAGAAAGATTAATCTGTTTCATAAGAATAAGTTGCACAGTTTAATTTCCATAATGATATGACATAATGTTCAAAATTTAATCTTTTGAATTAAATTTTATGCAGATTCAATTCCTACAGAAGTTTTTATGAAAGTAATAAATTAGTAACTTAAGGGAAATTATGATGATAATTAATGTAAGCATTTATCATTCATTTTTCGAAACTAATTTCCCATTTGCTCTCATTTCATATCATTAAAACAATACCTTTAATGTTTAAATTATATAAAATTTTCTATAATACAGAAGAATTTTAGCTTTTCTAAATTCTCGCATGAAAATTGTTTCCTTAATGAAAGTTATATGGCAAAACATTTACCTTGGCTGCTGCAGCGAATATTCATCGCCATTCTTCTGGTAATATTTTTCCAATAAAGACAAGTTTTCTCCTTGAGACCGACACTTTTTAACCAGATCTTCGAAAACGAATCTATCGATTCTTTGATGCAACGGACTCATATCGCATTTGTCCCCGATCAAACACTGAAATTAAATCAATATTTCCAGGATTCTAAATTGCAGTGTCTGCACATTTTAATTATTTGCACCACTTTAAAGCATTTTTCTCCCAAAACAGTTCAAAACTAGAGTGTTCCCAACGAAATATACATAAATTTTTTATTAATCTTATTAATTACCATAAGAAGGGAAATTGTAAATGTCTGTGATATAAATATTTTGAACAAACACTAATGGTAGATAAAATTTTCAAGAGAGAAGTGAAACAGAAATAGATCGAATAAGGAATAAAGAATTTGAATTTGAAGAGAAAATCTGGAATCTGAATTGAAAGTAATGTCATTAGAGAAAGAAATTCGAGAAAATCTTTATTTCAGGTTTGAACTTATTAAAAGTCAGATACTAATTAGCACGGTAAAATATTAAAAAGGAATTTTATTACAAATTGAGCATACAGTAATTAAAATAGTCGCTTTATGTACCACCGAATGAAACAAATAATGTATAATTTAAATTAAGGGAAATTTATTAAACTTAATAAATTTCTGGATATCTGTTAAGATAATCTGTCTACTACTAATTGCAATATCTTATGTGGAACTCCTAATAGAGTATACGATTTCTTGAAAACTAAAATCGTGGATATAATTTGGGCATCATTAGAATAATTCAGTATGTTTACCGAAATATTTTGTTGCATTGTTGCGCATTTCTAATATTTTGTCGTAATTTGGTTTTTTAGGTTCTACAAGATAAAATTAAAAATTATTTAAATATGTGTATATAGCGATACTCGTTGTTCTTACCATGAGAAAACATCCACGGGAAACTTCGAAACAATGTCGAATTTCCAATTTTTGAAAATCTAAAAGTTTCCCATCAAACGCTGAATTATATTGAGTCCCATAATGAATATCGACCATTTCGACTTCGATTCCTAAACTTTCCAACCGGGAGTGAAGATCCGGTCCAATCACTTCCAAAAGCTGTCTTCTTTCTTCAATGAAATCTAAAAAACTCGAATAGTTAATCAAAAGAGACCAACAAATTGTATAATTGTGATATAACTCGATATTGCTCTAAAACGCTCTTAGACTGACATAAAATAAAATTAAATTTCACATTGTTCTTCTTAAGTAATACCTCTTTAATTTTCATATTTGTCTAGTGAAGCAATCTGGCAGTTTAATAATATCTAGTCTGTTTTAGTATAATAGACTGCAAAATAAAGAGACAATAATCCAGTCAGAAAGTCAGCATACGCACTTATGCGTATCATAATAAATGTCTTAAATTTAAAATAATTTGTTTTTTCCGCTAAAATCTGTTGTCTTTCCTTCGTTTTTCATGTTTAACTTTTTAATAAAGTAAGTTGATAATCTCTGCATGCTTAAGACTATTTTCTGATTATGCGATTATAAAATTAAGAGCAAATAGTGAAAACAACGGAATTATATCAAAATTACAAAACATTATTGAAAATTGAAAGCTTTATGAAAATTTTCAAGAATCAGTGCAATAATATACAAGTAGTTACACGGATACGAAAACAACCATCTTCAGTATATGTAACATGTATATCTTAAAAAGAAATTATAATTATGTCACATATTATTTTTAATGTATATCGTATTATATATTACATATGTATATAATTTTTATAAAGGACTCATACTATATGAAAGAAATTTATAAAATATTAAATCCTGTTTTGATTTCTTAATATTGTGTCACAGATGACACCTTTATGTCATCACGACATTGTCAGGTTATTCAAATAACAAATACACATATGTAAATTTTTTAATTATTAAATATATTGTTGTTTAATTCCCTCAAAAAAATATTATCAATTATACAATAATATATATTTGATGTAATTTTTCGTTATGCTAAAACGATAATCAATCGAAATTGTTTTCTCAGTTATTAAGAAACCTGAAATAGTATCTTTATTTATGAAATATTGCCAAGTTTTTTTACACCAAATAATTATTTTTTCGTTATTATACATATATAAGGTCATCAATATTTAAAAACACCAACTTTAAATATATATTAGTAATATATGAATATCCATATTCAAATAAGGAAAACCTATTTACGAAAAAGAGAAAAATCTAAAATTGATGTGAAAATGCGCTCTTTAAAAAGTTAACATGAAATGCATGATTGTATGTTAAAGATAAACTTTTTCTTCGCACCACCCTATTTGCTTTTGCATCACTTGATTCATAACTAAAATTAAGATCTGATTTTTGAGAGGACAAAAATACTTCCATGCAAAATAAATCAAATATAAATTATATTCAGGAATAAGCTTTTAATGCAAAGACCTCAAAAAGACACAAATGTGACTTGATAGCTATTAATTATGATATAACTTGTTAATTAACATTTCATTCTAATTGTCCCAGTGTGTTTTGAACTTTTGCATGAACAGTATATGGCAGTAATTTAGGGTAACGTTTATTTTTGTTATGCCTTTATCTAAAAACATGTAGTTGGGAAAAATTTAGTTCCCTTCCTCACAGCTTGGCATCACTCAAAGTTTGATTTTTCATTTCTTTATATCTAAAGGGGAATTTTGCAAAGTAATTTTTGATGTGAAAATGAAAAGAGCTTTTACGGGAAATTTGGGTTACAAAATTTTTCTTTTTCCATTGAAAGTAAAAAGAAGGAAATTTTTTCCGATATTTTAAGTTTTTATAAAAAGCGTTTCGTTACAGGAGCAGAGATGGGACAACCTATTTGCAAAATGGGTCAAATAAAATCCCTTCAAGGGTAGATAATCGATGAAAAATAATAAACTTCCAATCACTTTATTCTACTTATTTAACATTTTGTCCTTCTAAACTGGAATAAAACTCGGCTTTTTCTTGAATAGTGACTATTTGAAATAACTTCATCTGCCAAAAACTAAATAAAATTTTAATTAACTTTCAAATTTAACTTCTAAAGTATTCAATAAACTTTATAATTTATATCTGAAATTATTAAACTGAGCAATAGCACGGAAAATGACTCAGAAATTTTTAAATGTTAAGAAGTTAATGCAGTTTAAGATGAAAGTTTCATCGAATATTAACTGAGATACAAGATACATCACCATGCGTCGCAAAATACATTGTCACATTTTTAAATTCTGGCTTCATTAGCGTTTATTCGCAAAATGATCATTATAAAATTTAATGATGAAAAATTTTGAGGTAGAAATTATTTTAAAAAAAAATTCTGAGATACGTATTAAGTGCTTTTACGCATACATTTAATTGAAAATATCGATTAAGCCTCAGTACTGAAATAAAATCTAAAATCGGGATAAAGATAAAATATCCATACATTTTCTGTGAAATGAATATCTGTAACCAAACCTTAATCCCATCTATCGATTGGTCACATTATCGGAAATCGGTAATTGGAGATATAGGTCAGCTTCCGAAACTGAAATAAACGTTGGAGATCCTGTTTTTTGTGATCGCTATTAAAAATCTAACGAAAAAAAATTTACTTACGTATATGCTCATAATTTAAGAAGAAATTATTTAATTTTTCAAAATAATATTATCTAACTAAAGAAAGAATTATCCAAAAATATATCAAACTTCTTGCTTTGTACTCTGTTACAAATTACTGATGTAAATCATCTAAAGGGAGTTGTTACTGGCAAGTCATAAACTGAACGAAGCATAACTAAAACTTTGAGTATCGTTATAAGTAAATATTAAGTTTATTTAAAATTCGATAGAAAAACTATATTGCAGTTATATGAGGAAAATGATTCTTGTTGAAAGATTAAGAAAACTGGAGTAACTTTTCGGTAAGTACGAAAAACCGCTTAACAAAATGTTGTTTCGAAATTTTTAAAAATCTAAATTCCATAAATTAGAAAATGTTCATTAAAAATAAATAAGTTTCGATTCTAAAATGAATTTTTGAGATTCAAATTAAAAAATTTAATACTGAAATATATAGATCCGAAAATTTTCCATTAGCTATATCTTACTTCATGATAGGTTTATTGTTCTGTAATGAAAAACTATCTCTTACCTTTCGACGCCTATTTTATTTAACTCTAGATTATTTTTAATGTAGCTAAACATTAAACAATTTTTTTTCTCTCTGTTTTACGGAAAGATTTTTTTTTTACATTTTTCATTTACACCTTAATTAAGAGTAAATGTTTAAATTTGAATATTGACTTAAAACACAACATTAAAATCTTCTCCAATCATTATAATAATATTATCTCATGAATGTGGGTGAAGTTTATAACTGAATTTATATGACGTTTAAATTCAAAAGCAAAAATTATTACTTACATTTATTACGAAAAGTTTTTAAATTATTTAAAAGTCAAATGTTTAATTAATTATTAGATGAATTCGTGTAATAAATGAAGACTATTAATTTCTTTTATGGTTTATTTTCTTTTTCGCTTTTTAAATATCTTATGTGAAACTTAACTTATCGAAAACCAAAATAGAAAGGCCTGCATGCAATCGTAATTCTTGTTTCTTAGTTAATCTCATCGAATTAAAACTAATTTTGCTCATATCATTACTGATATTCACCATTTCATTGGGATATGTAAAAATATTTGACTTGAAAAATTAATATTTAACGAGCGTGATTATGAAAATAGAAAATTAATATTAACTATGCATACACCTACTGGAAACATATCCCAAACTCATTTTCATACGGAAATTGTAATCCAGTGAGTAAGAATTTGTTTATTCTAGTTTGTTTTTCCATTCCAATTTAAAAAGTCATGGGATTTCTGCATCCTAACACAGGAAGATATACAGTAACTTTATTCACAATATATCACATTCTTTTTCTTGAATGGAAACCTTTGCGGTCGGTATACGTCAGTTTCTTGATTGCAGCTTCCAATTCCCCTGCATCTGCATAGGTTATTTTCTGGCGAATCGGTGAAGCACTGAAGGCACTATGTATGCGCGAGCGGTTAGAACTCAAAATTTATGTTGCTGACATCGATGTTAACTTTTTACAAAGAAGCTTTTTCCCTTGTTCCCATAAGGGAATTTCATGCTCGATCCAAGTTAAAATCTTTCTCGTGTATTAATGCACGGCTTGGAAAAAGGATTTCAAAAGCCATACAGTTAATAGAGGAGGAAAATTATGTTTATATTAAGTAAAATGCAAATGGACCACTTTGAGATTTACTTAAAACAGGAGTTTCGGCCCCCATGAGAATCGGTCTTATCCTGGGAAATCCAGACACCTGGATTATAAATTCAAAATCGATATAAATCTCCTCTTAACCAGAACATTTTGCTGTGTGATCTCTTTACTCGCTGCTTTCCCTTGTTGTTTTCGTTAGTGCACAATATTTTTTTCCAAAAATCCAGTTAGAAATCTTTCATTGTCAACTGAATGGGTGGTTTTTCACGTATCCTTTTTATTAAGTCATTTTTGCACCATTAAACGATTCATTCAAATATCGTAAAATATAAATTTTAGCTTTTTCTGTGCGTTTATTTTTTTTACGATGCTCGAAAATTTGCGAGGTATCAGTTTCGGATGCTTTATTTGTACCATGATATGTTCACTGCCCAGATACAAACTATAAATGCTAAATCTCTGGGAGTATCAATAAAAGCTCGAAGACAGCTTAAGCACCACAAAAAGTTTTGAAAAATTTTTTATGTATTACTTCAATAATCAGGTAAAATAATGAGTAAATCTAAAGGAAAGGCTGAAATTTTAAAAAAGCGCCAATTTTCCCCATTAATTTATTGAAACTTAATTGCGGGTTCATATTTAGTGCTACCTTTGTTCTTAATATAAAATATAGAATGAAAAATTAAAGAGTGAATTTTTTGGAAAATTTCATATATTTGTCATTTCAATAAATATATATCACACAAGGAGTGAAATCGCGGCATAACAAGAGCATTGATATTTGGTGCAAATGCAGCAAATAATGTGGGCACTGAATTTAGTCATCCGAACATCACAGACTAATAAACGGATAAACTCAAACAAAAAAGTTAAAATAAACAAAATCGCAGAACTATTTTAAATTAAATAAATGAAAAATTCTGAATCTTATTTCCATCAAGATAATAATACATGCCTTGGATGATGAGATATCGTATTTTAATTTAATAGTATTTGTGATGGTCTGTTGTTGGGGACAATGCAAACGTAAGGAATTTTAGATTAAACATAAAATTCACCGACCTCATTAGATTTTGATTCAATTTGTTCGTTTTGGGAATTGAAAAGCGTTGATAACAAAAGATACAGAAATGTAAAAGCTCCAGAAGAAGATCTCGTCAATGGAGAAATTATATAATAATAATATTGTATATAAATTAAGTTCTTTAATTACTAGTTTTAGCAATATTTTATACTTGTATCATCAAAAAAGCTATTTATAGTGTCAAAATTTAAAAAATATAAATCAGTAATATCAAAGGGAGTTTCTTTCTCGACAATGCATTTTACCGTCTGACAACAAATGTCCGATCAATATGTAAGTATTAAGCAGAAATAAATTTTTCATGTGAAAAGCGATATTGCTGAAGGGATTAACATGGATTACCGCAGATGAGCCATTAAATTTAAGAGGGAAAAATAATTTTTTTCCTTTTTAAAATTGCGAGTTAGGTTTTGCTTCATAACATTCTGCTAAAAAAATGACAAAACTAGAATTTAGTTCTGATTACAATATGCATTACTGATTAATTTTTTTTTTTTTTTTTAATTAAATTATTAAAATAAAAGGATGCGGTAAAGATTGCGTAAAATTACAACACGTGCAATATCTTTCTTTTGTCAGATACATCCAACATCTCAGTAAATAACGGGCCAAAAAAAAAAGACAGAAATTCAATGCCGAGGAAACTTTCTAGGTCTGGATCCGTCTGACAAAAATCATGGAAAAAGTTTAAGGATAGGAAGGATGAAGTGAAAAATAAGCTGGAAACGCTTGAGCAGAAAAAGTTTTCAACGGTGGGAAATGAAGAAAAGGGAAAATTTACGGAAAATTCGGAGAGAAAATTATCAGCCTTGAGTTGCAACAAGCCAAAATGAATGTTTTAAAACAAAAAAAAAAACCGGGTAAGGGAAAAGTATGAAGTAGATGCTATGCCGGGGAAATTTTTAGGAATGGGTACCATTTAGATGTGAAAACTTAAACTCACATTGTTTTACGGAAACATGAACTGTACCTGATGCATTAACTAACTGCGGAAGGCGCTTTCAGTATAGCAAAATATCAATTTTTAATCTTGTCAGTGTGTTCCAGAAAAAAATTTGTTCATACATTCTTATAAAATTAATCATTATCTTTTAAAAGGAACCACAAAAGTAGTTTTTTTTCTGGTAATGTTGCAATATTTTGCCCAAACGTGAAATTATTACTTTCATCATGTATGAAAATTCATTGTTATGATCTTCCGAGAAAAATTTTATTTCACATCCATAAATTCAGACTTACATCTAAATGCAGAGCTCGTCGCAAAAGCAATTTTGAAAACCATCGATCAAAATAACGACACTTTATACATGCTGGACTTTCTCTTTGGATAAATAATGTTATATGTAATTTTTTCAGTTTGTACAAAAGAAGAGAATTGTAGGAATGAACATGTACAAGATAAAATGAATGTAAGAAATTTTTTTAATTGATTCACGCCTTTTTTTCGGTTGTTACAAAAGGACAGTATATTCCTGTTCAATTCGCCAATTGACATAGATATGAACTTTGTTTCAGTTCTGCCCTCCGACACGTTCTGCTTTTTTTTTTCTTTTATTATAGCAAAGAAAATTTGACAAAAAATATTTAGGTCCACGCTTTTCTTTTCTGTCTGGAGCATTTGCATATGTGTAACTTTTGCAAATTATCCTTTCAGGTGAGGTAAATGTTAACTTTCATTTTATTTACTTTCCTAAAATATGCTATGGTCGGCGCATGAACAACATTAATTATTTACAATTGCTGTCGGAGTTATATTCGTGTGAAAAAATTCCGGCATTATCGACTTTTTGCAAGTGAAAATGGATTTTTGTGTCAGTATTTAGACATTCTTTCATACGATTCCCACAATTCTTTCTTCTTTAAATGACTTCTATCTATTCTAGCATAACTGTAAATAGTCAATTAACTTTGGTCTATTTGTGTAAAAAATATAAATTAATTTTTTCCATTAAATAGCAAAGAAAAAATAAGGGAAGCGCATTTTTCCGACATATATTTTCAAGACTTTGAGCCTCGAAATTTATTTTTTAAAAAGATACTAACTAATCTCAAAAAAAAAATTCTCATTTTTCTCCATTTTCACATCATTCTGTAGCTAAAAAAATTAATTCGCAATTAAAAATTATTTTTGTTCCCTTTCATCTTTGGCAGCGGACACAACATAATTTCGGTAGCAATGTAAAAATGGAAAAAATAACAACCTTCGACTGATTCGGAAATAACTTCGGTATTACATTAGATCCCGAAAATCAATAAATTCGAGAAATGAATTTGTCACATTGGAAAAGGTTTCAAACCAGGTTTGCAGTATATCCTTTTTTTTTCATTCATAAGGTAAAACCTTTTTCCTAACCTCTGGACGATTCAGCGTTTCCCATTATGAAAAAGTTGAAAAAATAAATTTGACGGTTTACCCAAAAAATATTTACGTGTCAGGAAGTTACAGTGCAATAAATGATTTTTTTAGACAAAGCCATTATTAATATTTATTTTAATAGAATAAGAACTTATTTTAATTGAAGTTTTTAAATCTCAAAATATGAGAATAATGTTTGGAGTGAAAAAAATTGAAGGAAATTCCTCGAACATAAGAGCTTTGGTACGTATTTTATATTGCTTTAAGAAGAATTTCAATACGATGTATGCCTTTTTTCGTAAATTTAGCTGTATTTAACTTTCTGAAGAAAATGAAACCGAATATCTGATTCCCAAATGAGCAATTACTTGCAGACGCGTTTTCGCCAAGGTACGTGCTGACATGACTTTCCCATTACACACAGCCGTTTGTTTCATAGGGACATTCATAATTTTGAATTAAATCATATCAAGAGAATTCTGAATTTGTGTGTATAAAATGAAATCTTTAACATACTCCTGCTCTTCGGCCACACAGATATTTATATAAGTGAAAAATCTTACCCTAATATTCATTAAAACTATTTTCCAGTCGTTCATGTTCCACTCTTTGCCCTTTTTCCGCCGTAAAATTTAATGGTCGCTGATGAATAATATTTTCAATTAATGACAATTGTATTAACTTTATGATGATTACTCTTGAAAATTTTCCACTCCAGGAATAAAATTAGCGACCTTATATAATGCATACAAAAAGCAAAGGAGAATCTTTTACAATTTTTTTCAACGCAATTTGTTCTGTAAGCTTGTATTCGGGCGTTTTTGCTTCACTCCATTATTTTAATTAATTAATCTTTGTCATTTCTCGTTCAGAATTGACGATTTTAAGCCAAAGAGTTTTAGCGATCCTTTAATTCTGTCGATCATTGTTCTCGGAGTTGAATTATTGCAAAACTCTGTTTTGAGAAATAAAATTTACAAAGTCAACAAAAGTGGAGCGAGAATTTTTTCTTTTTTACTTCTTCAACATTTTGAATTTCCAGATTAATTCAAAATCCCGAATCACCCTGGAAAAAATTTTCTCCGAGTCTTAAAATGCTTTCACAGCCGAATTTTTGGAACGCCTCGATAGAACGCAAACGATAATGGGCAGCAAAGATTTACAGAATTCACCCGCAATGTAAAGCAATCCTTTTTTTCAGATCGCAGCTAACAGAGTTTATCTTGGGAATAGTATTTTTTAATTAAACTTGGAATTTGTGAAGGAGCAAAAAGAAATCTTGTATTGCCAATATTATACTTGGGGAAAAGTCTTTTCGCCATCAGTCATTCGCCTGAATGTTTCTTTTTCATTAAAAATACCGGTATCCTGTATGAGCATAATGACAATAATGAGAACATCGATTTAAAGTATTCGATGAGAAAATAAAGTTCCGCAAGAGAATAAGAGTGCACATCAAGATGGAATAAACTTTGGATGTATTTTAACAGCTGTTGCTAACAGACAAAAAAATTAGAAACAATATATTGCAAAAGAAAACTATGATATAAAGTTTTCCCATTATTACACTTCCAGTCTTTAGAGAAAAAATTTCAGGATTGAAATATGTCATCAAAAAATCACCTACATCGGTTAAAAAATTTCCAGAAAATGTCAGATATAATTTACTTTACCTTCCTTGGTCGATGCTATGAAGATTTTTACAATCCTTGGCCTAGACCAACGTTTCTTGTTGAATATTCCATGTAGAACATCATTCACTACCTCTTGATCCATCTTGTCCGTCTATAAAATACTTTTAGCTTTGAGATACATATAATTTAATTCCTGAAAGAAGTAAGAAAAAAAAGTTAATGACTAAATGGAATATGTTAAGCAAGATCAATCAGAGAAGATTTTTTTTACTTTTAAAAAAACTTGATATTAGCCGAATAGGTTACTTGCGAAAAGGACAGAAAATGTTTCTACTAAAAATTATGGCCAGCAGAGGCTAATTTTTATTGAAAACAATGGATTAAAAGTTCAAAGGATTAGATAAAAAGGAAAGAAAGTTAACATCTCTTTTTATACTAAAGGGGAAAGTAGGTTTCTTTTCTTAAGTGAAAAAAGAAGATTTTTTAAATGAAATCAGAGAAATGTAAAGCAAATGACTTAAAACAAGATTCGTTTGGACGCCTAAGAGACGCCTTACTCTAAATCAAGCCTTTAAATCAACCTTTTCATCGCATTCCCTTAGGAAGAAGCCTCAAAATATCTTCCTTTAATATTTCAAATTGTGCCAAGGAATTTCGTTCTTAATGCTTAAATCTTCCCTAAGGTATTATTATCAAACACGGGGATATTTATTTTCATTTATCTATTAACCTATTAATATATTATAAATCATTTCTTAGCCGAATATCAGTGCAGGAAATCCATAACTATAAACTTTAAATTTCCGTCTCATTGCAAGGAATAATTTTTCATTTTGTTAAGTAATTCAATAAGTAATAGTTTGATCACATCTGAATTTCAAAATGTCAGTTTGTTGTGTCAATAAAATTTTATATTGTTTATTTCCTTATTATTAGATGACCAAGAAAAAATTATGCAATTTTGAGGACATTAGAAATACTTCCAAAAAATACTTTCAGCATCAGCTTTTATAAAGCAAAATAGAAATTTATCTTGCTTGGGGAAGTAAATAAGGTAAGTGTCAATTAAGTTTAGTTTGAGCCGAAATAAACTTCCTCGCAATTGTTAACGCTGCCATTAACCTAATTTAATACTTGCCATTAAATTTTATCAAATATAAAACACATTCGGTGTGCTTTTGAAAAATAGCAATTTTATATAAATAGCAAATTTTTTAATATCATCAGCTGATTAGAAATTTTGAGAATAAACTTAAAAACTCTTCAAAAAATTTAACAGTAACTGTATTATTTAGAGATAAAGTAAAAAAAAAAAAAGCCACAACTAAAATGGAAAGAATTAAGAACTTAAAGAATGTTAAAACATAAATCAATAAGAGGCGACAAATTTTTCCTTTTAATAGAGGAAAAGATTAAATAAGTTATGCATTTTACAAGTAAGCCTGGAAAATTTTCGTTTACCTTTATAGAAATGTCAGAAAAATTTTCCGTTGCTATATATTGGAGTAAACTTTGAAACGAGCACTAAAACAAAATTCATTATAAATGAGATTTTCGATTTTCGGTCATGGTAATCTAGAACTGGAAAGTAAGCTTTTTATGATGTATTAGAGGATTTTCCTAACCGAATGTTCATAATTAAAAGGATGGAAAATTAGACCTTTAAAGCAAATTATGATTTTTCCATGAAAAAAGAAAATTAAAGAAAAAATATCATTTATGTAAAACAAGACATTTGTTTAAAAATAGCATTTTAATAAACTATAGGTAAATTTTCTTTTTAAAAATAAAAAAATAAAAGCATGGCCATATGTAAATAGTCCTGTCTGTCAGCAAAGCCCAACGAAAATGGAAATTCTGTATACAAAAATTATGTAAATGCAATACATTCTGCAGTTCAAATTCGTTTTAGCAATAAATATCTGATACAAGAATTATATAATGTAACTAATATGTAATGTAAACTAAATAAATTCTTATTTTGGAATGATCTAATATTTTTGGATTTTTTTTCAATGAAGCAAGATTAAAAACCGTAAAAAGGTAAAAAAGGGAATGTATAACTTTTGAGAACTTTCAAGATCAGAGAGATAAGAATGCAATACAGAATTCATTTACAGACGAGATTCAATATTTTACTAACTTAATACTAATGATAATAAGTGAGAGATGTTGAGAGAAACACAATTTTTTTGGCAATTATAATTTCGTTCTCTTCTAGAGTACATACACAAATTTATCCAGAAAAAAATTTTTTTTCTAAATGTATAAAATGTACACAATATCTAAATATAGACCTGTGCCTAAGATATATTTCTATGACAGAATATAAAAATATATTGACACAAGAAAAATATACCGCAAATATATTTATCTTTACATAAACATTTATCCAAAAATTTTATATTAAAAAAATATTATTTTCTAATTAGAAATGTCAAATGAACATGCTAATTTAAAAATCTAAATAAAACTATAAATTAATCATAAACATTATTGCACACTTCTCATACATGCTATCTGGTACAATATTTATTTACAATTTTATTGTTTAATTAACTACAATAAAATTCATATTCTTATAAAAAAAAGTTCATAAAAAATATTTATAAAATAATATATATAATCAATCGCAAAATGGGGATTATTCTTAATTGAACTTAATTCTGTTACAACTAATCTAAAAAATATTATGTGTTTTTAATTAAAAAATTATGTAGTAAGGAAAAAACAAACATAAAATTTAGAAAATTTTCCTTTTCCATCTTTTTACGGTTACTTTGTTCCTTCGCAAATAATGGTTCATTATTTTCACCGGAAAAAATTAATTTTTTTCTTTATGGTTTTAACAAAATACATGTGTATTTATATATATATAATGTATAAACGCATGTGTAATTATGAAACATATATCATTTATGTTCAATAAATATAACAGGTTCAAATTATAATAATATATATATATATAAACAAAATATAATATAAGCTAATAGGATCACAAACAAATACTAAAATAATTTCTGACAAAAAAAGGAAATTATCATTCTGTTTCATAATTCATAATATAAGCTTGTTAATGTTACTCTTCAATCATATAAATCTGTCTTATTGGAAAATGATGAAACAAGAAATACTTTATTTCAGGTTAAAAATTTAAAGATATTACTTACCTTTTACGGAACAATTAAAACAAATTCTTCGTTAATATATTATTCAGTTTAAATCATTAAAAATTATTACTTCCCAAATTCATAACAAATTATTAAACCTCAATCCCATTAGTATTTATAAACGTATGCACATATATACATATATATATATATGTAAATAATTCAAACAGTTAAACAAATCGCATTATATAATTGTTTTCAATGTTTACAAAGCATGAAACCGTTCCATGTTGAAAATCTGAAATGAAAAATAAAGAAAACTTTTTGGAATCCCATATTTAACTGAAAAATATCAAAAATCAAGAACATAAAGCATTTTTAATAATTAAACAAAATCCGGATAAAAGCTTATACTTTTTTCTTAAGAAACTCCCTTTTTTATTATATATTTTCATTTGAATAATATAAGACTATTTGAATTTAACTATCCTTCGGCATAAATTACACCAAACAAAAATTTTTACAGCGCTTCAATGGAACCCATTTAATTCAAACATGCAATAATGGAATTTTATCAATAACACTGTAATCAGAATCTACTAAAATGCATTTCACATTAATAGAACAATGTAAATCTGCGCAAATGTTTCTCTTATCGATGTTAGCGAATAATTATTGTGAAACACATTTGAGTTTAAGACATGTTCTTGAGAAAAAAAAAATAGTAAAAACAAAAATATTAAAAATTTTGTTAAATAAAAGAGATTTTATTTTAAATAGAAATACATAATATTATTATAAATAAATAACTATTTATTTAATAAATTTTAGACTTGGACGACTATTTAATATTATCATAAATATGATATTCAATAAAAATTTACTATACGATTTAACGGAACTTTACTAAAGCAATTGTTTTTAATTTTTGTAAAGAATCTAACATAATTTATTGAAATTGTATTTGTGTAAAAATAAATCAAGTATTTTTGTACAAATATAAAAACAGTTTGAAGAATAAAAAAAAGAATTTAATTCCTTAAGTCAGACAACATAAAAAAATATTAACACGTTCACATTACATTTTTTTACCTTCGATAATGTATATATATTTATTTCTCAGAATGAGATGTCTCTTAACTTAAGAGTATATAAAGATAAAAAAGCAAAAGGTTATTTAAAAAAATAAATAAATACTGAAGGAATTTTGCTAAAGAAAGAATTTTGAATTGCTTATTTAATTTTTTATGATTTGCGAACGAAAGTCTTTCTTTTCTTCTTTTGTCTAGCTTCAATAAAAAATAAGATGCTGGAAATCGAAATGAAAATATCTTGAAAACTAAAATACCGCTGTTCTATAAACATAAAAACATTATGATGAAGCGGATTTTGTAATGATAGCAACATTACGATGAAAAATAATGAAATTCTACACAAAAAACCTTCAAAGAACGAAATACGTTACTGAAATAAACTCGAAATGGTTTTTTTCCGCCGTCTGAAGAGCACATCTTGAACTGAAGAACATAAAAAAAAAATTTATGTAAATATTCATGTCACTTCAAGAAAGGGCAATTAAACTTTTCTAAGCACGTAAAGGGAGTTAATTTAATGTATTAAATGGTTTACCTAGCTGTAAAATAAGAAAATGGGACTACAATTAAACTTAACATTCATTCAAAAAAACAAAAAAGCCAAAATGGTAATTAAAATGTGATATATCCAAAATTTAATTGAATTTCGGTTAAAAATATTATCTCATAGTATTGGCTTTAACGTTATAATGTTAAGAAATTTCAGTGCTTGCAATTCTTTGTATTATTAACACATAAATTGTATATGTTAATAAAATATTCGCAATTATATATATTTCATAATTATATTTCTGATTCAGAGAAAATTTAAAATATTCATTAAATCTCATTTCGATTGAAGCTTCAACTTAAATTTGAATTCTTTAGATGAGGACTGTAATAAAAACATGAAGAGTTAGGTTTATATTATAGGCAATAACAAATCAGGCCCAGATAATAAAATTATCTCAATAAAAATTTTTAATAACATTTAGGAAAATATTAAGAATGCTCCTTTATTAGTTGTCCTAAACATAATTACAAAAGTTCCCGTAATAATTTTTATTATAAATAATGATTGTAAATTCATCGTTTTATTGATAAATTTTCATTTCACAAAATGACATTGCCGCAATGAAAAATGCTGTAAAATGTTGATCTCATTCGAACAATCGGAGAAATTTTTATAGATGACTGTAATTGGTGGCTTTAATAAATGCACGGAAATATGGAAATTTGCTAAGTAGAAAATAACTTATTTTCGATATTCGAAAGAAATTATTCGGCAATGACGGCGATAGAAAATTGCCAACTTTATATATATATATAAAAGCTTTTCTATACATGTTGAACCAAAGCCAAACTCAAAAGATGTAATAAGAGAAAGCAATTTCCTTTTCCCCCTTTTCATCAACTAATTGTAAATTTTCTTCATTCAGGTGATATCAAATATTTCCCTTTAGGTGACACCTTTAGGTATGGGAATCCATAAATATTTCTTAGATTCTAACAGCAATGAAGTTTGAAAAGCCGAAAACATAGAAATAACAGAGAGAAAACATCAATATGAATCGGTGTTGCAATACTTTTATTATTAGATTTTTCTCAAATTTTTACATTATTTTTCTCTTTTTCTCTACTTCCAAAGTAGAGAAAATTCTACTAATAATTCGAGATCCTCTATTTTGGGATCTTCTAATTCTCCGAGATCCTCAGAATCATACCAGAGATGTAATTTTGAAATATTTACATTAGAACATTTTCAAAACGATGAGATTTTGAAAGTTACTAAGAATAAACTGAAACTTGGAGAAATTGCATTTTCTTCTCTGGCTTTTTCCTTCTAAATATTTTAATAAAAAAAAAAAAAAATTTAAAGGAAGATAATAAGGTCTGGATATCGTTTCTTAAGTGTCTGCTAATGCACGGTATACCCTTGAAAAACTAAAAGACGAGGAAAAAGCAATAAACTTTACTGAAAAAACAATGTAGAAGCAAAAGTTGATGGAAGGAGATTTTTAAGTTTTATCCTTCGTTAAAGCCCAAGATCGTTCGTCGTAAATCGTTAAAAGATAAAAGCGTCAGATCCTAGGATGCGCTCTTAGAAATATTAAATTTTTACCTTTATTAACCCATTTCAATTAAATCCTATAGTAAGAGGAAGCATTAAAAGAAACCGATTTGAAGGTATTAAACGGAAGCTTGATAAAAAGCTTTATAGAAAAGATTTGAAGGAAGAACTATTTTTTTTCTCAAAAGCTTCATTTTTATACATATTCACTGCAAATTCAAATGATTAATAATGAATTTAATGGAATGGTTTATAATGAAAAGAAAAAAATATTGCGAATATTTCAACAAAAGTTGCGGAACATATCAGATAATTACTTACGTAACAAGTAATTACCAATAATATATTCTAGGTACACTAATAGAAATGGTCATATTACTTTAATAACGTAAAGCGGAGTATAATTTTTTTCCAATTAGGAACATTGAAATTCATAAATTTAAAGTTATTTGGTGGTTAATTAAGACCAAAAAATTTTTTCACCATTATGAAATTATTAGGTTATGTGGACATAGTTGAAGATATAAAGCACATAATAACTTCAGCAATGTTGAAAACTCATGGGACTGAATATATATACAAATAAGATTTTAGTCAAATGTATTATTTATATTAAATATATAAAAGTGATTTGCTACAAAAACTCTCAGTTATTTAGCTAATCCTAGAAGAAATTCTCAGACTATTTTTGAAAAAAATTTTTTCTACTTTTTATTTTATTAGTTACATTGAAACAGATCGATCAAACTTCGTATTGTTTTTTTTCCACGAGCTACATATCCAAAGCATTAATCTGACTAATTTTAATTACATCTTTTTTTCGAGAAGAACAATACTTTCCATTAATAAGTTGAAAAAAAAGATTTGTTTAAAATATTTTTGGGGGAAAAAAATGGGATATTAAAATTCAAAAGGAAAGAATTTCAGAGATTTTCTCATAAATTTTTTGAAAATTTAAAAGGAAGAAAAAATGTTATCATAAGCGGGAATCAATAAAAAAATTCCTAATGTGAACTTTGTCTCTGCGAAAAAGAATTTTGTAATTTATCTTTCCTAAGCAGAAATTCCTGGGCCCAAAGGAAATAAAAATTTTATTTAATTTCATTTTCTTCTAATAACGACTGATAAGTCCGAGCAAGCGTATAATACATGAAAGGATTTTAAAAAAAAAATTTAATTCATCTTCCATTGTCGCGTTATGAGATTAAATTATGTGGTATCTCAAATTTGACCTTAAAAACAAATATTTACATCAGAGGAGTTAAATAACTTTTTTTAAAAGTTTCAAACGAAGCAAATTTTTTCAAAAAACCTTTGCCTCTTGGGAAAAGATCTGAAACAGGGCTATTTATGAGAACAAAAAATCAACGTCGTTACACATAGATTCAGGTTTATCATCGGTGTCATTTCAGCCATTTAATATTGGCATCCTGATTTGTATCAAATAAAATATTTTCTTTTTTCGAAAACGGAGAAAAAAAATAAATTTTCTTTCAAAAAATATGCAATTTAAATCCTGCATTTTTTTTTTTCAAAATTGTATTTTCCTTCGTAAAAATAAAATTGTGATCAATTTTTTTCGATTCCGAATTTGTCATCGTGTAGATTTTGACATTGACGACAAGTTCAACTTATAAAAATTTCCAATACATTCAAAAACCTAAATGTTTATTTAAATAAAAATTTAATTTATTTAAAAAAAAAATATTTATTTCTAAAAAAAGCACTAATGTCCATTAAACCAACGAAACGTATAATCTTCATAAGGAAATATTGTATATAGAAAAAGTCTGCTTTGAATGGAAATAGGTAAAGCAATCTCCTGAAAAAGAGCATGAAGTATAAGACGGAGTATATTAATAGTAATGACTTTGTTCATCTGACCTATATGCCTGCATATTGTTGAAATAGTTCCTAAGTAGAAACATTTTTTCATATCTTTAATTGTCCATTCACCTTCATAAATAATGTCACGAATAAATGAAATATTATAAGAGTTGAAGCAGCATCTAATAATTTCAAAAATTAAAATTTATTAAACACGCTATATATGATTGATACATACAATACTTATGTTTAATATTTATTTTATATGTAGTTAAAATTTTTTGATTATTATATGAATTATTACTTATTTTTAGTTTGAATAATATTTAATAATAATAAAACTTTTAATGATATAATAAATGAATTATTATTATTAAATTCCAATTATTTTATATGAATTTATTTTATTTTCTTTATTTTTTAAATCAGTAAAATAAATGTATATTTTACATAAAAGCCTGCATAAAAGAAACGATTTAAAATTTTCATATTCTACATATTCTCTGAATATCATTTCACAGTTTATTATTTTTAAATGAATTAGTCAGTTTTTGAATCTTTTTTTTTAAAAGTTGAAATGCAGGTGCTGTTTTTGACGAGTTTATTTTAAAAAGTATAATTGCGAATAAATACTTTCAACATTTCCTAATGAAAAAGACATAAAAACCTTCATATCTCAATTTTCGTAATCTAGGAAAACATCTGGATTAATTATATGTTCTTCAAAGATAAATGCTTTTTGAAGTCATGTGGGATTTTTGCATCTATTACTATGCTATTATATTAATAACTTTGTGCTTACAATAGAGTAAAAAATGCTTATTAAAACATTCAATAGGGATAAAAATTTATGCTTTGACAAGCATGAAGGAATAGACTTCATTAATCGTCTTTCTATGTTCCTGACTGATTAATATTAAAATTCATTATTAAAAAAAATCAAACAATATTCGATGTAATATGATACTGGTTCTTTTTAATAAGAAGCTATAATGAAAAAATAAATTTTTTAATAAGTAAATATTAAAATTTATTTTGAAGTTACAATTACTGCAATGTCACAATTATGAAAGTTGTTGAATCGAGAAGTTTTTCATCCAGTTTTTTTGAAAAGCCAGTAACTAAAAACTATTGACGAATCTAGAAATGGAAAATATTGGTTTGATTATTTGTTCTAATTTAGTAAATAATTTAGGTAAATTACAATAAATGGGTAATGGCAAAATTTTAAAAAAGGAAAACTGCACAGTTAATATGAAAAATTCAAATTTGAATTTTAAAATTTTAAACACTTTAAAAATAATTTCAGCAATAAAACGGATCTTCGGTTAAACTTGTATTATTATATCAAGATCTCAAAATTAGAATAAGGCAATTAAATCTTCTGAAAACATCTATGTAAAATGTAACATCTAATATAAAATTTAAAAGAAACTGAACATGCTAAACACTGAAATATAAGCTTAATTGCATAGGAACTTGGAAATTAAAACATTCTCTCATTATTCACACTCAGTAGTAATATAAATATTAACTTTTTAGTATAAATTACCATAGTCACTTTGAAATATGTATCTTTTTCATATGTATCTTTATTATTTCATTAAATTAAATGTCAATTAAAAATAAAGTTAATTAAGTTGCCATTCAACATCAAGAATCCGGATTCTTGAATATTTTTAAGACTAGATTACAAAAATTATGATTAATAAGGCAAAAAGAAAGAACACAAGTCAACAAAAAATTCAATTTTCGACTAAGATGCAAAAAAGAGATAAAGATTGGGATGCGGTATCGCCATCATGACCGTAGTATTTTAATTGTATTCAAATGATGAAATATTTCGCCAAAATAATCGGGCCCTAATATTAAATGAAACCCATAATGATTTTAATTCGTTATATAAATCACAAAAGAGAAGAATTCCTGATAAAAAATTGTTTGGAGTTTAAAATTAAAAATTTTAAGAGTACGTTATAAATGTCTCCTTTCATCAAATAGTTTTGATATCTGGAAGCTATTTCAGGGCATTAAAGAGTGGATCTATAAAGAGCGAATCGTTCATATTTTATATCTGTATTAAAAAAAAATTTGAAGGAAAGACACAGTACGATATCTCACAGCAGATTAAAATAATGAAAAAAAGAAATCTGAGGATTTTCATTTTCTACAATATTAGGAAACTAAAATGGTTAACATCCGTGATATGCAAGAAAATTCAGACGGAAACAACTCATGATCGACCAGTAAAATCGTAAAACATCAATATATAAACTGTCCTTCAATGAAAGGTAATTCCCAAGTATTGAAAAATAATATAGACCTTAAGTGTTTTTCAGGTAAAAAATATAAAAATTCTTACTCTGCATAAACCTTACTTTTCAATCGAAACTTTTTAAATAGCTTTTAAGATTCAATAAAGGAGACTTTCAAAAATTGAATGAAGAGCATGACAGGAAAATTAGGTTCCTTTTATATTGACAACCAAATTTTGAAACTTATGAATGGCATGTAAGAATAACAACTTCATTTAAATTCTGAATGTTCATATTCATGCAGTCCAGTCATGCGTTTGAAACATTTCGATTAATCATTGTGCAGAACCCTTCAACTTGCGAAAACCAATTCTTTTACATCAATATATAAAACGAAAACCTACTTTTTAAAGATTTTCATTGAAAAGAAGTTATTGAATGGCTTAGCGCGAAATTATTTAGTTTTCGTAGTGTCAAACCATAAAGAAGAAGGATGACTTGAGGATGGACGTTTTTCTGAATGATAAATTTTAAAGCAAAATAATTGCAACGATGAAAACAACCGTTCTTAATGGAAACAAATATCTCGTAATATTTTGACTATTTTTATAAATTATTATTTAATGAATAAAAAATCCTGATGAGCAATAATTAACGAAAATTGTTATAAAGTCATTGTTTTTCAATTTCGGTTTTTTACAAACATTCGAAAATTCATACAAAATTGAAAATTAACTGGAATCATTATAAATAAAGCATATTAATGTAAAAGGAATTAAAATATTCGGATAGTTAAAATCTGTTGCGTTTCATTATTGATTATTTTGAATTTTATATGAATATTACAATTAAATGAAGATTACGATAGCAAGAGTTACTTATTAATATTTTACCAGAATTCTATTATCTATTACAGTTCTGTATTTAAACTTATCCAGATAACGTATGACATAAAATATTTACTTTGACAAAAGTAATTGCCTCGATCCTGGGAACATAAAAAATTTTAGAAAAGCTTTAGGTGGCCCCCATGCCTCCCCAGAGATTTGCTGTCGCATGTAAAAATGGAAACGAGGGAACCATTTTCGTACCAAAACGAGAAAAGGAATATGACAACGACTTACGTTGATGACCGAAATCAAATTCTAAAATAGGATCTTGATTATTTTTTTTATTATTTTTGTAAATGCATATAAATATGGCAAGAATCTGAATTTTAAAGTTCTTTTTTTAATTCTATTTTATATGTTCAAGGATTTGGGATAAAATTTATTTTCTCTTCATGATTCCGCTAGATAAGGTTCTACTACTCACAAGAGTGGTAGAGAATCGCAACTAATTACTTATTAAGGTTATACGAAAAGGTTAAAATGAAGGAAAAAAAAAAGTAAGACCCAACGTTATTAAATTTATTTTTTCCTTTTGTAGTTTCGAGTTTTTCAATTTAGAGGACTTTTAACGAGATTTTTGTAAAGTTTGGGAAAAGTTAGAAAGAACCGTTAAATTAAGTGAAATGAGGAAGAGGAAACTAACTTTCATTACAGTAAAATAAGGAAGATAGAGGTCAAGAAAATATGTCAAAAAATAATGTATATATATAAATTACAATATCTGAAAATAAAAGCAATAGAAATGAGAATCATAATCTAAAAATAATTCTGTATGTACGAAAATGGGCCATAAGGAAATTATGAACACTGACATGAGTTCCTAAGAAACATTAAAATTTAAATGTTTAAGTAAAAATAATTCAAGTCTGATTTATACAATATATGTGACTATATGCATATTTATATAAATTTTATTTATATATTTTTACTCAAGAAAAAATATTATATTCTCACTATTTCATTTGTTTGTCACTTCCTTGTATCTTTAGTGAAAAGAACGAGAAGTCAGAACGAGAGTTCATTGAAACTCCATAAATAAATTATGATAATATAACGGGATAATAAAACATTTTCCCCAAATCAAAATCTTAACAATATATTTTGAAATATTAAAGCGAAAAAGCATAAACGAAAAAGATTAAAATCAACTTATATTTTTTTCCATTTTTTTATCTGCCGCAGGAAGCTAATTTTCTGATGCATAAATATGGGAAAATTAATATTCTCTTTAATTAAAAAAAATATTTGTTAAAAGCACTACTATATTATTATTTATCATATTAACGTTATTACCATTCTATTATATCAAATTAGCGCATATAATTAAAATCATTAAAGCTAATAAAGAAAGAATTAATTTAAAGTTTAATCGCAAAATAAAAATTTTTTTTAAATAAAATTAAGTATTATGGTAAAAATATCAATTAAAAAAATAAAAATGAACTATTTTTTACCAATGAATGTCAAAGGAAATTTTTTTAATATGGATAAAAATTAAGTTAAAATAAAAAGTTTGTAAAAAAAACTAATATTTTTAGGGCAAAACTACGAAAAACATTCTTCCAAATATTAAAATTAAAAGCAAAAGTAAATGCCTGCATAAAAGTTTCCCTATCCTATCACTTTATCCTTTTATTAAAGGATAATTAATTTTAAGATGAAAGTAAATCTATTGAAATTTTCCCAGTAGTCTTTTCGAATAAAAAAAGATGAGATTTTCATCTATATCGAAAACCTATAATTTTTTTCTTTTTTCTTGCTGATCTGTTGAAATGAAATTTTTGTAAGAAAATGGCTTTAAGAATCTCGGAAGAAAAGTTTCAATAGTACCGAAACCGATGGATTTCGACTCAATCAATCAAACTATACAAAGTAATTTTTTATTCTTAGTCATATATTTTTTTTCTTTATCTTTAATATTATTTTAAATACCCTCAGATTTTTAGATCTGGAATTGATTAAACTAAAGTTCTCAAATTATTTATATTTGTCTGAAGAAACAAATTGCTTACTCCTGTTCCATTTATTACTTTACACCTCAAATTAAGAAAGGTTCAGAAATCGAGTAAAATCCAAATTGATATACAGTAATAATGATAATATTAACAATAAAACAAAACTATCATCCAATTTCAGTAAATCAAAATTGATCAAATCAAATTCCCGTAGAGAATTCAGTCAACAAAATACAATGTAAATTAATGCCAGGAAAACCTTTTCTTCTTCTGCAAAGAGTAATATGACTCGGAAAATCCAGTTAAAGATTCCTCTCTATTCGTATTCCTAATGTTTTGCGATGCTAAATAAGAGTTTCATTAACTTCATTTTCAATATCTAGAAATATTGTTAAATAAAAAAGGTGTTATTTGAGTGAATAATTGATATTTTGCGAAAGAATTTTGATATATGAAGAAACAGTTTTTTATCTCACATGTAACAATAACAAGACCGACATACATATGAAGCTATAGTAAATAACTCTAAACCACTCTTAGTGATTTAGTTTACGTTAGAAATTAATATCCTATTGGAGTGATTGTATAATAAGTTTGAAATGAGACAATACAATAGTGAAGAATTAATAAAGAAAATAATAGCATAGCCGGTGAACTGTTGAGCCATACAACTGGTTATAGCGTGGAAAACAGAAATTTGCATTAAAAAGATAGTCATAAATTCGCGACAAATAATAAAGAGGAAAAGGAACGAGCTTTTCAGAAATAATAAATTTTCGCTTAAGTTAATTTTTAGATCTATATCGAAATCTATTGTTGGAAATCATAAGATTCTGTGGTAAGACCAAAATACAAATACAATTTTTGATGCATTAGAAAATTACGAACCAAAAAGTCTCCTCAATCTAAGTAACTGGTTTCGACGGGTGAAACTTAACGAAGAATTATAAGTATTGAAATTACTTTAAATTTAAAGTATTGAGAACGGTATTGTACCAAACAAAAAAAAATTCGACTCTACAAAATGGTAGAAAATCTTGAAAACTTCGAAAATTACATTCAATGGATTAACATTTGCCGTCGAAATAATATTAAGAGGACAAATTTTCGACTTGGAAAACATAATTATAATTAGCAGACAATCAAATATTTTTTTAAAATATGAAACTAAGAAAGATTTTTTAATTATGACATCCGAGTAAAGGATCCAAAAAAACTAACAAAAATGAAGTTGAAGAAAATTGTAAATCACGCGCCAAAAGTTGAGCAACATAAATGAAATTTGAAAATTTTATGCTCCAAAACGTCCTTTTGCCTCTCAGGGCTGGCATTAATGAAATTTACATTGAAATATCCTATTTCCCGAACTCTCTCCAACAATAATGGGATTTCCGAATGAAAATAAATAAATTGAATATGCCGAGGGAATTTAGATTATTAAAAGCTGTATCAACATAAATTGTGCCGCACAAAATTAATGTACAATTCAGAAATGATGAAAGCTGTGGTTCCTAAAATCTTTAAGTTTAATAAAAAGAAAAAGGTCTTCCTTTAAACAGCCTGGAAAATGCTGGAGCAGTAGCTAAAAATAAAAATCCAGGCCGAAAGCAAACATACCGAAATGAAGTTCTGTTGCCCCGGGAATGTCTTGTTTGAATTTTACAAAAACTGAGTTTTAAACCCAGGAGTGCTGGAAATCAAAAAAACAAAAAAATTTTTATTTATGCAGACTTCTATTTTTTCTTCTGATAAAGTAAAAAAATCCGAATATATAATTTGTTTTCTTACAAATATACATCATTTTTTTTTTAATGACGATTCCCAAAGAAAAATAAATACCATTTTCTATTTCTCTTGTTTAAAGTTAAAATATGATGACCGAAAGTTTAACCATTTGGCGGAGTAGGATAAAACATCTCAAAAAGTGACCCAAATCACGTACATGTCGTAAGTTAGATTGAAAAATGTCACTGATCATTTTTTTTCTTCTTTAAGGGAAAAGAACAAATCAAAAAATTACACTGGATTTTGATTTTTATGTTTTTCGAAAAATTCGTAATTTAATACCTTCGCAAAAATCGCAATTCATGTACAATGCGATCACATTTCAAAAGTGTGAAATCAAAAAATGAATTAAACGTTTGCCTCAAATGTTCGGAGCGAAGCGCAAAGAAACTGCGATTCTCAATGGCTGCGTTTGCTAAGTATTTTAAGGTTTTTCCAACCGTCTTTACTACTTGTCATCTTCTCGTCTTTACCCGGCTAATAAACTGCATTTTTCAGCTTTTGCTTTGTCGTAAAAGATGCTCCGAAAGTAATCGAATCTCGTTTTTAATCAGTTTATTTCTCTCTAATCTCTAATTTGGCGAACTGAAATAGGACCCTAATTTGGCAAAAATATAAATTACGGCTAATATTTTACTTTGAAACGTCAAGAAATAAAAAATAAATAAATAAATAAATGAATAAATAAAAACAGGAGGAGGAATTACTCTAATACAGAGAGGCAAGCAAACCGAAAATCTCAAAAGAAATCGAGAAACTTTAAAGCACGGCATAAATTGCTAACTGCGATTCATCATGAATGTTATTGGTTCTCCACAGTTAATCGATGATAAATTCGAGTACTTAAACTTAATTAAATTTCTGTCGCTCTTCGGCGAAAAACTCATTTGAAAATACACTTGCACCAAGAACAAAGAAAAATTCCCAAAAACTCGCATCAAAACTTTGATCGTAACATTACCAAAAGAAAGATGTCATCTGAACTTGTTAATAAACTTTAATATCATAGCTGGGTAAAGTGTGTCAGCGTTATTAAATGTTTCAAACTTCAATCATTTTAAAAAGAAATTAATTTCAGATCAGAAAAATTGTGCGAGACACGTTTAAATCTGGGTTTTTCTTCCAGTTCAATAATATCATTTAAACACAATACGTTCCAAGGATCTCTGTGATGAACTCCTCATAATATAAGTAAAAATATTTTGAAACTGCTCTCCTGCTTTGTGTGCGACCATATATAAATGAGATGTCGAATGTATGGGGGAAAAGAGAAAATTAATATTTAACAAAGTAATATCGAACGCGAGAAAATCGAATGAACAAATAATTTTCAATAGGGAGCGCTGGAAAATAATTTATTTAGAAAAGTCCTATCAATGAAAAACACCAAAGCCAGAATTTATTCAGATAAATTGATGTTAATGATAACCTGGTTTTGTGTCAAAAAATCTACATTAGTTTATTTTTATTTCCTAATAAAATTTCATCTTATAACATAAGCTTTTCAAGACAATTATAATTTTATAATAAAAAAAAAAAAATTCACAAAAATTGTCCCTTTATACAGGGAATTGACATGGTTCGTGCTTTCCACAGATTTTAAGTATTCAAATATAACTTAGACATGTTTAAATTGAAATTTCGTTCGTATCATTATAAAAATTCGGTTACCATGAATAACAAGTTTCTAATTTAGCATATAGATCATTTTGAGTAAAGAGAATCAGCATCAGGCCTTATAAGGCCAACCCCAGGCCCTATAAGGCCTTATAACGATGTAATTTAATATCTTTCCCGTTTCATTTTTTTTTTCATTTATCTCCATTCATATATATATATATGTATATATATGTGTGTGTGTGTGTGTGTGTGTGTGTGTGTGTGTATATGTATTATCATAGAAGTTTATTCAAGATAATTCGAAATTTGAATTATGCATGCTAAATTTGCCTAATTTGCAGCTGCATCGGCAAAGCTATAAGAGCAATGTAGCAATATCATTTCCATAAGAAAAAACATAATAAATCGAAGTGGCAAAAAGTAATTAATCAAAAGTTGTAAAATTTTTTTTTTCTATTTTGGCAAGCATAGCAAATAGAAAATTATCAGAAGTCAAGATCAATATTTAATTCCAAAATTTAAAAAGCTTTTTTTGCTTTACAGCTTTTTCTTTTCCAGGATTTACAATGAAAAGAAAAAGATATCTGACCCAGGAAACTTTGGCTTCGCATTTGAAATAAGAAATGAAAAAGTTAAAAAGAAACTGGTTAAAAAATTTTGCATAATTTTATTATGAAATTTCATGAAGTAACAGAATAATCAAAAAAAATTTATACATTTTTTTTATATATTTACCATTATGAAGGTTGGAATTAAATTTTATTGAGAAAATTTTATATAGTTTGGAATGAAAAGTTTTAAGTAAGATTAAAACTGACGAAGAATTGAAGTGGATAAATACATTTATACAAATTATGTTGCAGCACAATCTGAATAGTATTTTCTTTTTTGAAGTGCTAAAATAAAAAAATTGACGACTTTTTTGGTTATGAAAAAAAAATCATGGATTAAATATAAATAAGTACTTTGAATACCATAAAATATAAAAAAAATTAGTTTTTGGTTTTCATTTATAAAATTATATATATTGAAAAAACTAATACATTATATTAATATGTAATCACACATTATAAGACTGTTATAATTGCTATTAATCAAATCACACAACATGAAGTACTCAATTTTAACATCCATACTGATAAATTAAGCGGCAAATTTAAACTCGATTTTACTGGGGATGTTAATTTATTATTTTTATATTAAAAGAGAATATTCTCTTTTATGTTCTAGAATATTAACGTCTCATATTATGAAATAAATATTATAATATTTTATTCCAGGTATTATAACTGCTTTTTCTACACATAATTCTCTTGGTAAACAAAAATATAATTGTATTATAAATCCCAAAACATAATGGTTTTGTTTTGCAGCATTTTTGTTTTCATATGTTATCATCATATGCTAGAAGACCAAATATAATTAAAAGGAAACAAATCAATATTTGAAATGTTGGAAAAAAAAAGTTGTGGAAGCGAGAAATTTTTGGAAAAACTTAAAAAAATTCATATTTCGCGTACGAATTGTTCCATTATTATGGTCATGTGCTTTGGAGCAGTAATGATATCGATCGAGGGAGGTAAAATATCTCCGAAGGAATACAAAGCTGCAGAAACCCTGGAAAATGTAGGATTTGGGCCGATGCTCTTCGGCAAATTCTCGATTATTGTGCCGAAAAGATTTTTCCTCGGGAACATGAACTGAATATTCCGAATATGGTTAAAAGCGAATCAGCAGAAACGTCTGCTTTTAGGGAAATGAAGCTCTCGATTTCCTCATCCATTTTAATGAAATATTTAACCCTTTAATCGTCGTCCAAAAGAAGATTTAAAGCAAACATTTGTATCTATTTTAAAAATTATTTGCCTTCATGAAAAAGAAAGCAATATTTCATTTTGTTCTCAGGAGCTGCGAAACATCTAATTTAAGGACCAAATAATGCAAAAGATGCAAAAAAAATATCTGTTAATTCCATAACCAAACAAACTATAACCGTACTGAAAATGAGGAAAGTAAAAACCCTGAGCAACAAAAAAAAGCCACTGGAAATGCATTAAAAAGTTGGAGTAAAAGCTATCATCACAATTTTTTTCATGTCACAAAAACTCAACTTTTCACATTTTCCAAAAAGCAACATTTTTCGTGCTTACTTATTATATCCGAACAAACAATTCTCACTTAAATCAAACAAATATCTTCTTTTTTGATATTATTAGACGCCGCTGATATTGAATTACTCTTCTTGAACGACTCCTAAATGACTAATTCCTTTATGACCTGGCATTCCACGGAAAAGAATCTCGTCCACAAGAAATTTTTCGTAAATTCCAAGAGTGAAATTACATATGCGGACGATTATAGGAATTTAAGGTTAATAGTTTTTTTGAGGCATTCTATTTATGTCTTCGCAATTAAGAATTCTTAACAATATTAAGAAATTCTTTTTATACGAGAAAGGGGAGGATTATTATTCGCATGGAATTATAATCATAACAAGACACGTTAATAAAAATAAGTTTAAAGCCTGAAATTTGAATAAAATACCAAATCAATTTAAATCATTTCAGTTCGACTGAGGGATAGCAAAATACAGAATATCAACAAAAAAAAGGCGTCTCAAAAGATATATTATTCGTTATTTATGAAACAATTAATAGTAAAACTTTCGAAAGAATTGTGAACGTGATTATTTGAGATTAGCTACTGTAACATACATGATCCTTATTACTGGATATCGTAAATCGTTTGTAAAGCAAAAACCTGCCGCATCAGCTTTTCCGTCCCAGGCTCTGCGAACTTTTTGACCCTAAGAAAATCATTATATATAATCCTCAATTTAACAAATACCTATTATGCCAATGCTAAAGTATCATTATTTACATTAAGCAAACATGTTTAAAAGTTTAGAAAAATATTTATGTATCTCTCAAAATTGTAAATCATTATTTTTATTTACATCTATCTATCTGTATATTTTAGACCTAAACTGACCTTTTTTTGTTGACACGTAATTTAAGCTTCAAATGTTCCAAATTTTATTTTTTTCTAATATAAAGGATAAAAATATGCACTTCAGTGTACTCATGTGTTCTTTACAAATAAAATTTAAAATGAAAAAGATCGATTATTTTTATACAACAAGGAATATCTTTTTTTTTCGATATACGATCACTTATACTGTTACATTACTGTCCAACCAATCATACATGTAATATGTAATTATAATTTATATAAATTTATTTTTCTTGCATGAAGCATCAAGTCGTGATATAACATATTGGAGAATATGTTAATATCAAGGTGTATTCATAATAATCCGTTAATAACATTATGAATGTTTAAAAAAATATTTAACTTTGCAACATCACGTTGGTATTAGAAAAAAAGAAATTTAACCGAGTTATATATACACATCTATAATATACGTATATACATATGTATTTATCTTAACTGTGTATAAATTATTTAAATTTTTCATTATTGCCTTTATTCATTAATAGGAGTTATTATATGACATAACATTATAAATTGAAATAATATTTTTATTTATTATGGAATTGATGCCATAAATATATGATAAAACTAGCACATAATATTAAAATGAAAAGATATGTGTGGATATAATGATAACATAGAAATTATTTATATTTCCGAAGAAGTTTCTGATAACCTAAGACTGTTGCACATTTAATAATAAACATATTTTCTTATTTTATGAATCTCTGAGATTCAAAAATTTTAAATAAACACGAATTTTTTTTATAGTTTTATTAATTGCTGACTCTCTGACTCTATTCTCATCTTCATTCAGAAAATCATTGCCTCAACTCAGCTGTCTGCTCAGAAAACAAATACATATTGATAAACAATATGCTAAAAGAGTTTCTCATAATTTCACTGCCTGAAGTTTCTTATCAACCAGGGCATCATGTTATTTCCTCTACAAAATAAAAAAATTAAGGCAGCCTGGAATTTACAAATAAATATAATTTTCCTTGTATTCATTATCGCTTTAACTGCAAATCTCTAAAACAAATTGAACTGGAATAACTATGTATAAAAAACTATATATCATGGAAGGTATGGTTTCAAAATGTGGTGATGTCGTATGAAGATTATAACATTTCACTCTTTTAAAAATACAACATCTATCACGGAAATCATACTATTTTATTAATAAAATTAAAATACCATTTTTTTATATGTTTATGAAAAAGGGACTTTAAAGAACGGAATTAAATTGGCGAAACACTGGAATTTCTATCATATCCCGAATGTTTTATTTTAATTTAGAATTGGTTGTACACTTTCTATATAAACCAAAAGTTTTGATGTATAGATATAAAAGTACACATATGTATAATCAAATTTTTACGTTAAAAGTATATATGTATAAAAGATGATGTAATTTTCAGTGAAACTGAATCAAGAGAGATTTCGAAAGTGGTGCCTCATTAGACTAAAAAAAGGAAATCTTTTTTTTCTGGAATAGTTTGGGTGTCCGCAAAACATTTCAAACCTTCATATACGAGCCAAAATTAGATTCCGGTAAAGCTGTCTCTTTCCTTGCAATAAATTCTAGAAATTCTGACACTTTCTTTTTTCCTCCTTTTACAACTGACATAAGAATTTTCCGGCAAGAGATTTGCTGCGGCAGATCAGAGAAGGCTATTCCAAAGTTTAAAAATGGGGTGAAAAATATTTTCCTTTCGTCCCCCCGAATAAAACTGTGAAATTTCAGTCAAAGCCAGAGTTAATTTTCAAAATAAACATTAGCGCTTTTCCAGCAAATAAAAATTGTCTTTTTTTTCGAAAATTTAATCAATTGCTGGAATATGAAAAAGAAAAAAGGCCGAAAAGATTCGAAATGGCACTGAAAAAACTGAAGTTTAATTAACGAACGTAATGCAGAGGTTAAAAAAAAAAATCACTTATTTTTGATAAAAGATACCTGAAACGTCTCGACATTTATCAAACGACACAATTCTTGTCAATTTTAACGTAAAATAAATGGCATATGCGAAAAAATAACTTTCAAAACGAGAACGATTTTCTAAAAAACACCGACTATAAGATGAATAATCTCTCTTAACTTAATAACACGTTACGGTTATCCACGACAATATATTCCAATCAGAAATATTATATTAAATATATCAAATCTGAAATTTGATTATCTTTCCCCTACTCCTAAAACCCATTAATATACAATGAGAGAGGCAAAATTTATAAAATATCTTATAAGAGTTAAAATTATACAGTTTCAAAAGCCGCAATCGGGAAATTTATATCATATAAATTTTGCTAAATCAATTTAGCGAAATAGCTTTATAATGAATTTCTCATTTTAAAAGTACCTTCCCTTTCCCATTATTTTTTCATTGATTTGACAAATACAATGCACACGGTTAAAGTTCAGAATCATCAGACCGTTAAATATTTGTTCATTAATAACGGTAATTATCCCTGAATGTTATTTGTCGTAAATTCACTCTATTACCTACCGCAACAACAACAACAACAAAAAGGTTTATGGGCTTTAATTAAATAAAATTTTATAAAATTAACAATTAAAATTATTGCTCTCCACTCTCGCGAAAAGTGCAGAAATGATCTAAAGCATACGAAAATCGTCCATCATCCTATTCCGAGACAAACTTTATTTCCATTAAAATGCATTCCCTTTTTTACTCTGAGAAAATTGATGTCCATCTCGATGTTTAAAAAAAAAAATTGAAAAGAATAACGGCAAGGGTCATAAACTTAACTTTGCAACAAAAAATTGTACAGAATGAAATATGGAATGAGGCGATTGCCTGCAGGAATAATAAAATTTATGGCCCCGGGAAAAACGGGGGCGATTGTTAAAAAAAAAAAAGTAAAAGTAAAAGAATTATACCAACAATTAAAACCTACAGAAAAAAAAGCAACAATTTTCACCTAAGGCAATAGATCTTTCGGCTTTTATTATTTGGCTCGAGCTAACGGAAGCTGTCTTAAAAAGAACGATCCATGAATAAGATTTGAAGTGAATCCAAGATTGTCATGGTAACACACTATTCATTCAGCAAGATAAAGGAATATCCAAAGAGAAAGGAAGAAAAGGGAAATACTCTTCCAAGATTATTTTCTGAACGGGGAAAATCACAGTTTGAAGCCGGAAAAAGAAGTCGCAGAAAATCGCGAATTTGTCACTCCGGAACAGAACTGGAAACCATACGTGACACCGAAAAAAGCCCAATACCGAAAAACAGCAAAAAAAGAGTTGTTGACAGTTCAAAACGCTGGGGTAATGACTGGAACAGTGAAAAATAAAGCGTTTTTTGCTGTATCTTGGATTTCTTGAGAGTCTTTCAATTCTCCTTTCCTCTCCTTAAGATTCTTTCACGAATATTTCACTTCAGACCCGTTTATAAATTTCAAATAATTGATGAACGAACCTTAAAATTAGCTTCGAATTCTATCGCGTTTCCCGCTATGCCTGACCGTATGCCGTGCAAAAGCTTAATAAAGCTCATAAAAAATTTTAAAAATTTTACAAATACGTAAAAAATGAAAAATTTCCATCGCGATGAACTATTACATGGCAAGTATTTTTCTAAAGTCGAATAATTAAAACTTGTAAATTAACTCGTTGATCTTTCTCTGCTCATTTTAAAATTTATCATGCTATCCATTTTTAAATATGGTTATTATATCATACATCTTCTTTTGAAATAAGAATAATTTCTGAAGATTTATTTATTTATTAATTTTTTTTTTATTTGTAATAAAATGAAAAATGTAAGAAATTTCTTAATCACGATCGTTTATAAAAATCATTAATATAGAATTTTTATGATTTCACGATCTTGAAAACTACTTGCGTTTGATTTTAAAAATATTTTCGTCAATAAACAAACCAAAAAAAAAAAACTAAGTTCGATTAAAAATATATTTTATGACATGCAGGATCAGGGTAAACAGCCATTTCATATTAATAAAGATGAATGCGACAAGATAAAGTGGTCTCACCATAACTTCGATTACTACGAAATTATGTAATTATTTGTGAGATAATTAATTGTATAACGAAGGACCAAACTAAACGCAAACGCCACAATAAATAATTCGTCTCATGATTTATTTTTTATCCAGCTATACGGGTGAAATGCATTTTAAAATAAATATTCTGGAGGTAAAATCGAATTGATACTTATTTTAAATATGAACTGTCTTATAACGAAATTCCTGAAATCTGTATAACATGAATGTGAATCACTGATACATTAGAAAAGTGTATATTGGTACGTTTACATTCAAGGTCCAAGGAAAGAGAACAAAAATGATCCTCTTGACGTGGTTGTTTTTTTTTTTAAATGTTTAGCTTTTAAATATCCAAAATAAATTTAATTTTTGTTTTATAAGGTATCGAATTTTTAATCAATTAAGAATAATCAGAGAAAAACGCTGCCTTCCCGATATGAATTCAGGCAAATTTTTTAAATCTATTTTGCCTGAAAATCGAAGTCCAAATTTTAATTTTGAAAACTGGTCGAGGATTTTCGACGTTCATCTTTCTGACACTGCAAATGTTCAAACGTTAAGTAAGTTGCGTCCCTTAAAATAAATCGCCAAAAACGTTCGCATCCTGCGTTGCAGAACATGCGACATTACTTCTCGTTATTGGATGACTGCTATGAAAATGCGACAAATATTTTTACGATTACAAAAACACTTTTCCTTATCATCAGAATTGAAACGGTCAAAACGAGAGATTCAACGATAGTGCACCGAATTGCTAATTCTTTCGAAACAATTTCATTTTTGACAGTGTCTTACCCATTCTTACTGTCAACCAAAATAAGGGCAGGGTTTTTCTGCAACTTCTCTTTGCTTACTTATTAATTTTTTTAAAATGTGTCATTTTTGTTTTTCACTGTTTCTCGATTTGTAAACAAAATATCTCAAAAGATGTGGAGAAATCGGACTTATGCTCCTTATCTGCATTCGATGCTGGTAATAATGAAATTGATAATTTTTGGTTCTTATTATAAATAACATATGGATTAAGGTGTAGAATGACTGACGCCCCTGAACATTCTTTATACGGGGTTACGACAACGTTATCGTTCCTGAAGACAAAGGCAAGATTCATTAATTGCAATCTATTATTTTTACCCTTTCTCTTTTTTGGATCCGGTGACTGAATCTTATTTCCTTTTTAATCAGAGTAAATCAAACGAGCAATATACGGAAAGGAATATATCTGTGATCGATCATTAGGTATGAAAAAAGAGTAATATCCAAAAAACGAACTTTGGCAATGGAATTAACTATTTAAAATAATTGATTTTAGATCTTCGGTTAATTATGCAAGACAGTGGCTAATTAATGTAAAATTATTTTTATAAAAATTAACTTCGTTGTACATTAACAGTGTTAAATATTAAAAAATTGGTTTCTATTTAGATTACATTTTGGACTTTTACGGGGGGAAAAAATGGAAGTTTAGCACAAACTAGATTTACTTTAGCACTGGTAAAGAAATGTTTTGTGACGGGCATAATCAAAGAAAAATTAATATCTTAATATGAACAATTATATAAATAAAATCAATCGCTGAACATTTTACTTTTGATTTATTAAAACTATTATCTTAATAGTATTAAAATAAATATATATATCTTAAAAGCAGGAAAATTTTCAGTCTTTAATTATTACTACTTGATATGGAATATTTATTTTATAAATTCAAAAACGAAAACCCTTATTTTATTTAGTTCAAAACGAATTATACATATTTCAAACGTATTAAATGAAATGGTAAATTGAAAATTAAATATTTTAAGAACAGAAAAAATTAAAAATGCGGTTTCATATAACTGAATATAAAATCATAAAAGGTTAGTAATTGCAAAGGAAAATTAGACGGATTTATGAATATTTTATGAACGAACAAATTTTTTTTAAAACTTCAGAGGACTTCGTCAAATTTTATCAACGTTTACTGGTTCTTTTTAAGCAGCAATAATAAAAAAAAAATAATAATGACCAAGCTCAAACTGCAAAAACATTAGTAAATGTTTACAAAATACGAAAATATTCTTAAAATTAAAAACGAGAAAAATCTTCTGCAAGACTGTTCGACGAAAATAATTTAAAAAAAAAAAATAATAATAATAATATCAATGTACAAGGGCAGGTAAAACTGGACCTCGATTTTCAGGTTTAAATTTTTCTTTTCCCAAAATTTCGCCGGCCAAAAAGCAAATCAGCTTAAGTAAAGACTTACCTAAAAAAAGAATTTCACACAAAATGAACCGTTCTCCTTAACTAAAGCACGAAAACCTTACTTTTCGCTAAATACATGTTTAAAAGCGTAATTCGCGCAAAAACAAAACTAACTGCACAAACCGGAATTTAAGCGCCTGGGAACAGGGACGCGATTCCGATGCCGAGAAAAAGGAAAAGAATCGCGGGCGGGACAAGAAGCAAAAAATTGGACCGAGATCTCCGCCGAATCCTAAATTAGTTAACAAAAGGAAAGCATTGCACACCAGCAACGATGACTAATTGACGGTTTCTAGATCTGTTCGGGGCATGAGCAGAAAGCTTTGACCTGATTCGGAAAAAGGAGGCAATGGAACGACTTGTTGCTCTTCTTGTTTTCCACGGGTCGCTGTTGCAGCGTTCGAAAGCGTCGCAAAACTTGAAATTTTCCATCTCGGCAAAACGTTTCCCATCCCGTTTGCACGGGGAGAGGGGAGGGGGAGGATCCTCGTTTTGCATTTCCCTATACTCGCTCCCCTGCGCAACGGCCTCCGAAACCGATCTTTCGCTTTTCCGACAGCAATTCGCCAACCGAGAAAACTTCCCCGCAAAATAAAGCGGTTCTTTCTTTTTCTTTTTCATCACGGGCACGATCCAGTCAATTTCGATCCACCAGACATCTGCTGGGACGTGGGAGCAACACTCCGAAGCTTCGCAGATAAATATGAAAATAAAATTTTGCGCAACTCGATTGCGGAAAACTTTTAAACTGACGTTTTAAAGCTCACTTTTGAATTGTATTAATTTTTTTCTAATAATAAGTTACCTTTAGAACTACATTTGCGAACTGAAACTTTCGAATGACTCAAGAGTTAAACTTTCCGTCAAGTTTTCCTTTCTCCCCGAAAAATAAAACCATGTAAATAAATAAAATTTACAGATTTAAGCAAAATCTATGAAATTATTTTTTCCTACAAGGAAAGGTGAACAAAAACACAAAGAAACATCATAAATCAAAGATTCTTCTCCTTCGCCATTGGGATCAAATCATTTATCCTTCAATTATTCCAAATTTGCAAAATATTAGTGGTAAGATATCAAAGTCTTTTTTATAATGCATTTCTTCCCAGCTTACGTAAGTCCAAATAAAAACAAAAAGAAAAAATTGAAAAACTTCATCGCACCGTGGGAAATCTAATGAGAGGAATCGCATATTCATTAACAGAAAAAGAATATTCATTGTTTTTCAAAGTAAACAAAACTTCATTTTAAGTCAATTATATATTTCTCATTACTATTTTCATTTATTTTTTTCATCCTTCAAACACATACATCATGCTTTTACAAAAAACATAAAATATTAAATTACCTCTAATTCTCCATATCAAGTGATTATCAATTACTGCACGCTATTCCTTATCATCTTATTTTGAAAATTTTCACAGATAAAATATATATATATGATCGAATCACAGGAAAACTTTTGTAAAATATTTAATTAACAAGATGAAAAATTATATAAAAGAAATTGTTCTTCTGCAAATGACAAAAAATTGAGATATTATTCAAACTTCTTTTATCAGTCCCATTTTCTTTTCTGTAAATTAAATTCTACTACCATTTGAACATAATGGCAAAAAAAAATATTTTCCCTAATGCAAAATTAATATAATACACATTAAAAGCTAAGATTTTAATACTTTTAAAGGCGGGATGACTTAAAGATGGAAAAAATTTTCGAATCTTCAAAAAATTACACTAAAAATGTAGTTTATAAAAAACCTGCCAATGTAAAAACGGCAAACCGACAAATATAAATTTGTATATATCATTTACAGCGAAAACGCCCTTTCATATCATTTGTTTCTCCAAACTTTATACATAGAGTATATCAAATTTATTGCAAAATTTTTATACAAATTCTTCTTAACATTTCAATAAGGCAATATTTAACAATGACCTCGTCAGAAATTTAACTGAAAGTTTCTTTAAGGCATCTTTAGAATAATTCAGTACTAGTTGCAAATTAATAATTAATTAAAGGGATACTTAATTATATAGATATTGAAGTAAATGAATGTAAATAATTGAAATAAATTTATCTCAAAATAAGAGCGAAAAACTGAAATTAAAATTAACTATATGACGCATTACGTAATTTGAATCTGAACGGAAAATATTAATATACTTCTCATCTTTTGAAAAATAAATTACATCACTTTTCTGACTTTAAAAAAAGAAAAAATTAATTAAATAATTTCAAATAAATTATAAATAAAAAATTTTAATTTTGAAATACGTAGACTGCTTTAAGATTGTTATAGATATTAACGTAAGTATAATTAGTTGTTTGTATCCCTTAAGTATATAAAATATGAAATCGGAAACTGTCTTTTTTCACATTTGCAAGAAAAAATGTATTTAAAATCTTCAGTTTATTATTATATATTTAAACGAAAAAGTAAAGTATTTTAATTTCATAAAATATAAAATGTTTAAAACCAGAAAAATGAGAGACCCAAAAATTTTACAGTAGATGAAAAACAATCTACCTTGAAATAATGAATTAAAAGTTTAGTATTTATTAAAGACTGAGAAACTCCAATAAAATTTTTATCAATAAAAAATTTAGTAAAATAAATCTTATGAAGCCCTAAAATTTTGTATAATTCAGATTACAAAATTATTTTAAACAAGAACTTTTACTTCTTTCACATGGATCAATAAAAATGAATGAATGAATGAAGACTATATATCTGCGAATAGCTAATGAATTATAAAAAGTGATGAAATAATGAATTTAAAAAATGCGGAAAAATAAAACGTAGAAGATAAGTCAAGCAATAAAAACTGAGAAAAGGAACTCTTTATTAGTAGTGAAAATATTTTCATTAAAAAATATTCCTGGAAACAGTGATGCAAAATTTTTAAAATGCTAAAAATTAAAATAAAGTTTCGATAAAATCCATCCGTAGACTAAAAATTACTTTTTACTGATTTTAAAATAAATTGTTTCCATGTATTATCATTCATGATTTTCAATTTTAAAAAATCCAATAATTAATAGTTAATGTTAAAAATTTTTTATAATTTTCTGAATGTCTAATATGGTTGTTAAGTAATTGAAACTTTTCAGTATCGTCCGAAGAATGTACAAGCTCCTGATATCGAGTTAAAAATATTTATAAAATCTATGATATTCGTTTTTAATTCTGGTAATATTTACTTGTAAAATTACAATTAAAACATTTGATCCAAGCTAGTTTCTGAAGAAGACAATTAAAAATCAGTATTTTATTAAAGCTTCTTCTATTTGAGTTCAATTTGTTTTCCATTTCCTTCCGTCAAAAAAAATAGCAAAATTTTAACACTTCGTACAGTCATAAAAATTCTGTTAAACTAAATAAAATTATACTAAATAAAATAAAATATGAAGTAATAACATTGAAAGAAATTGAAAAAAAATAAATTTTTTTATCCTTTATTGTAGATAACATGATGAAATCTGATTTTTCTAATTATTAAAAAAATACATATAATTGCAGGGAACCCAATCACATAAATTAAAAAGAGACCAAGTTTTGAATTCTATTTTACAGCACATTCACAAGAATAAGAAATTGTCCAGCGGTATCATGAAATGAAAATAAAGAAAAAATTATCTTACTGATAATTATGAAGATACCAACTGTTGAGAAAGATCTTGCAGTTGTGAAAAATGCAATTTCCTTCACTGATTCCAACTGGTAAAACACTAATATCTGAAATGAAAAAAAAATATTTTTAGTAGCTCATTAATGTCATAAGAACAATTATGAATCTGTTTTGTTGAAGATAAACATAGGTTTTATTAAACCGGTTTTACTTTCTGAATTTTCCAATAACCCTGGAAAAAATCTCAATTTATATGAAATGAAACAAATTGTTTTTTTACACAAATTTGATGAATGTATTTCTATTCTTTTACATCTCTTCAGTAAACAATTGGAACCTTAAACATTTCAACACAAGAAAAATTATGAAACTTAAAACATTAAAGATAAATTTTAATTAATTATAGAGGTAATGTAAAATTATTAATGTAACACATGAAATGTAATACATAAATGTAATTGTACTTAAAACGAAAAACATATTCTCTCCTTACTTTAATTTATTGATGGACTATCGGTGCCGCTACCACTATTTGTTTCTGTCTTCTCTTTGGCTAAATTCATTAGCTTTTTATTTCCTGTTGACTTAGATAATGTTGCTAATTCTTTTTGTAGTGATTTGACTTTACTTGTCAATGACTCTATTTTGTCGTTTGCTTCTTTTTCCATTAATTTCATTTTATTGCGCATTTCTGTTTCTGAAGTGAAGTTTTTCGCTTTTAAGTCCGTTATCTGGAAAAAAAATAAATAAATTATGAATTATCGACTTTTCAGTATTTTTTAATTTTCTTTTAATTTGGGATAATATACCTGTCTATCTTTCGCTAATAATTGAGCATCTTTTGCCGCGAGTTGTTTCTGAAGAGAAGCAATTTTTTCCTTCAACTGAGTTGTTGCAACAACATGATCTGAAGAATTGGGATCTACCTGATCGACACGAGGAATTTTTGTGGGCAATAAATCCTCTTTATCTGACTGAGGTGGCATTTTAGTAACGTCTACCCTCTCTGGTCTCTTGTTATGTGATCTAAGCCTGATGAAAAATTAAGAAACATTAACTTTAGCAATTATTTGAAAAAACTACACGTAGAAAATTCTGTTTTTTCTACAACGCAACCAAAATAATAAACATAATTTTAGCAAAATCTCATTAAATTTTTTATATACCTTTGTAAAGAATATAGAAGAGAATTTTTTCGGTTTGCTAAACAGACAAAAATCCTAAATTTAAACATTTTTTTTTTTAAATGGTATCTTTAAAATTATAAAAGCTAAATTGTTTAATATGTAATAGTCTATACATTCATATTATGCATATCTTAATTAAATAAATAAAAAAAGAACGTCAGAATTATTAAATAATGGATATTTAGAAAAATATAACTCATTTATTGGTAATCAAAAAAATTTTTCATTTTTAGTGAATAATCTCTGGATTTATATGTCACTATTTATGCGATTCACTCTTCACTCGCTTGAGAAGAAACCCACATTCATCAATATGCGATTTTTGTAAAGACGAATACGGGGAACTCCAAGCATATCACCAATACGTTTCTGAGGACTAGCTTCATAATCCGCGATATATATCACATGAAATGTCAAAGATTTAATTCTCAAATGAATTACAATAATATTCATGCATTTAATTCTTCCTCTTATTATTTTTTTTCGTGTAACTTACTACACATATAAATGTGAAGTTTAAAATTAACCAAAAGCCAAAGAAATGTGATTCACTTTAAAAGGAGTACAAGAAATCCTATCCATGGATATTTCATCAATACTTAAAATTAGATGTTGATGGCTAATCCTAAATACTTTATTCCAGAAAATTAACTCTTGGTGTTGATGACAATATAAGAAAATTTAAATCTTTTAAATTACACTACAAACTTTAAAACTTATGCTACAAAATTTATGGATATAGATTCTTTAGAATAACTAGAATAAAAATTAAAATAGAAGCAAATAAATATATCAAAGTTTTCAAATTCTTTCTAAATCATCAATTATAAAACAATTTTTTACATGCCTTTATATATATATGTATATACTTAAATGTATAAAAAATGTTTTGGGAAACTCTATAAATGTTAAATTTTTCATGCTAGACATTACATGAACAAATGAATGTATAAAAAGCAGTGAAATTTTAACTCAAAATAAAAAGTCTACAGTTATATAAAGTTGTATATAAAAATCAAAAATGTTTATACTAACTTTCCCCAGGACAATTTCAATATGTATATATCTCTGAACTTCATCTTTTCAGTAGCAAATAATGGTATGATTTACTATAATTTAAAGGTGATTTCAAGGTAAAATATTTAAAGTAAAATGTGAGTAAAGATAATAACATTTATAAACTATCAACAAATATCTAAAATTCATATAAGATGAATTCTACATTTTCACTTACTTTGGTTCTTTTTTTGACCTTGAAGCAACCCTTTTTAGATGAGCCCTTCTCTCAGCATCTGTTTGTTTGGTTTTTGCTAAGGCTCTCTTATATGAAAGAGTACACAACCAGCAAAGTAGTTTTCCATCAACCTGTTACAGAAATATAATGTCACAAAACCAACCCCCTGTAAAATTATTTATGTAATAAATGTAATATTCTACATGTAAAATACATTTAAAACACTTGATGTTAAAGGGAACTTATAAAAACTATATTTAAAAAATTTTTAATAAGTAAGATCCTTAAAAATAAAAAATGTAAAAAAAAATTAACACTTATAACATACAAGATACCTTTTTATCATCATCATGTCTATCAAAAGCACATTTTTGTTTACATTGTTCACAGGTAACAGGTGGGCCATATTTCTTCTCACAATTTGTGCATCTTTGACATTTGTTACCAATAAAAGCTGCTATGATATTACAATATTCACATGCTGTAGGTTTTCCAAACTGTTTTACATTTGCTTCGCACTTTTTACAAATGGTACTAGTATTTCCTTTGCTGAGAAAAAAAATTATTTTAGATAGTAAAATAATTATGTCTATCGAGTTTGAATTAGTGATCACTGACTCGCTTATCTATCAAATAATATATTTTTGAGCTAAAATAAATACTGTTTTCAAACAACTAAACATCGAATAAAATGCTCGTTTACAAAACAAAACTGACCAAAGTTTTTTTTGTTTTATAGTAAATCTTACCTTGTTTGTTGAAATTCCGATCGACAATATGTGCACTTAACTACGGGAAACGCACCTCTACATTCCTATAATTATAAGAAAATATTAACTCTCATCATTACATATGAAAAATATTTGCAATGGATACAATTGTTTTTACTTTTGACGCGTACCTTACACAACTGTTGACCAGGTGAAAGTTCTTCAAAAGGATGACGAGTAAAGCATTGAGAGCACGCAAATAGAGCATTTGTATTACTCATTTTCACGTTATACATAAATCGAGACAGGCTCAATTGCTAAGTGGAATTAAATAAACAATTTTTGCGCATAAACTACATAAAACTTCAATAAACACAAGAAACCGCCGCCATTGCGTGTGCTAGGCCGGTACAATACTACCAATAGACAAATGAAAATACATTATTTTAAGCGGCAAATCTGAAAATTTCTTATATAAATTGTTTTACATTTCATCTTTTAATTATTTAAAATAATTTTTTTATTTACACACAAATAAGATTGATTTCTCAAATTTAAGAAAAAACTAAAACAGAAAAGTTGGGAAAAATTTGTCTACTAACTGTTTTTATTCACCATTACTCAAAGATGAAATTTTACTTTTAAATCAAATTATCCTAATTTCAGGATAACTTAATTAATTTAAAAACAGAATTTATTTGAATTTTGATTACTTATTGAGCTTAAATAACCTCAATTTTGCTTCTCATAAATAACAAAAAAGTTTCTAGTTATCAATCTGATTTTATTCTTTAAAATCAAAGAGGAAAAAGGTAACTAATGAAATAACTACAGTCAGCGTAAAAATATATCAAAATTATTAAATAAGTTTACAAATAAAATATTTAATTATTTTTAATACATAAAATAATTATAATAATTCAAAAATTGAAAGTTGATTTCCCTCTAAAAATTAATTAATTAATTTACATTACATATTTGACGCCCATATTATAATAACAGTTGTTTATTTGCCGCAACTGATTCGTCTGCTATATATACATTCAAGTAAATGGTCGCCATTACGACAAAAACATTTTCTTTTTGTGCTTTAGATTACTTTTTTTTCACGATCGCGATACCTTGAATATTAGAAAGAATTTATTATTTCGTCGTATCTTTGAAACATAAGGCATTTACAATAATTCATCATTCTTTACGCCACAACTCTGCTGCTTGTAATATTCACAAAATAGCTGTTACATGTGTTTGAAGATAAAAAAAATGGTAGCGCTGTTCGAAAAATTCAACAAATGATACATAGTTGCGATTCCATGCATTTATTAAAAACAATGGGCATCTGAAATTGATTTGGAAATCAGATTATTTTAAAATTTACGAATACACAATCAATGCATAGTCAATTTACCTGATAAAAAGGTGAATTGATTAGGGCAAAAAAAATGGCCGATAGCGAAAGTGATTCTAGTTCGGTTGATGGAGGGCCTATCATGATGCCCCCTTCGCCAATTACTCGTGAGCAAATGCATAAAAGAATCGAATCACTGCAGCAGCAGAATTTACTTTTAAAAGAAGAATTAGAAACATATAAGATGAAAGTAAAATGTCTCGAAGAAGATAATCATAGTTTGAGGCAGGCATCCGTTATCATTGTAAGTTGTAATTAGCAATTCACTCACTACTAGTTAATTTTTTTTTAATATATAGACCTAATATTTATTAAAAATTTTTAAAGCTTTTGTAAAAAAATTTTGATTGAATGAAAAATTAATTTGAAATTCTCTAAATTTTCAAATTATAGTCAAAATTTATCTCACAATTTTAAATTGCATAAGACTAAATTAATATTTTTGTTAATTATATAAATATTGGATTGGTCATATTAAATATTGCATTAAATGATCTGAAATTTTCAAAACTTATTAACATTATTATTTAGTTTTTGGAATTAATTTAAAATGATATAATATTCTCACGGTGATATTTTGCAGAATTTAAATATTGCTGAATGTGTGTAAAAATATTTGATTGTAATATTTTATTTTACAGTAATCTCACAACTTTTTTCTCTAAATTTCAGCAAGCAAAAGCTGAGCAGGAAGAGGAGTTTATCAGCAATACATTACTTAAAAAAATTCAAGCCCTAAAAAAAGAAAAAGAGACATTAGCACATCATTATGAACATGAAGAAGAATGTTTAACAAATGACTTGTCAAAAAAATTAAATCAGGTGAATATATAGTACTTTGTAGTAAGCTTGAAGTATTACCTATAAAATTTTAATAACAACTTAATAAATTCTAAAATTGTTAAACATTCTAATTTTGGCAATAATTTAATAATATATATTAAATGTACAGTAACTTAAAGTAATAAAGCTTATTGCAGGTCTTTTAGATGTTTTACTTTATTGCCTTATTTTTGTAATTATGTAAATTTTCATGTTCAATTAAATTTATTTAATTGATATTAAAAGGAAGAGAAAAACATTTTTCTAAAAAAATCAGTCAATAATATTATATATTGAAGAGAATATTATTTGGTTAGTGTTTAATTATTTAGAATTTAAGCAATGTGAAGAAGAAATTTTTTTTAAAAACTCCAACATTTTTGTTGGAAAGTATATTATAAAATATATATTTTAGGAAATAAGTAAAATTGTGAAACTTTAAATTCAATATTATCTAGTTTTCTCAAAAAGAATAAAAATCATTTTCATTTATAAAATCAGCAAGTTTTTCAATATTCAAGGAAGAAAATTCTTTTCTTAGAAATTATTAATCTTACTTTCCACATTTTTATGCATCTACTTTTGCATGGATTAATAATTCAATAGCAAGTGCAATTTAAATATGCTTATGATATTATTCTTATAAGTAAAATTAAATGCTTAAATGATAAATATGCTTTCTGAAATGTATACTGTTTTGATTTAAAAGTGAACATGTATTATTAATAGAAAGTTGTCTAGCAGAATTATTCATATTTTACTAGGAATATATGTCTAATATTTATTCCTAAATAATTTTAGCTGAGACAAGAAAAATGCAGTTTGGAGCAAACGCTTGAGCAAGAACAAGAATGCTTAGTTAATAAACTTATGAGAAAAATAGAAAAACTTGAAGCAGAAATGTTAACAAAACAAACAAATTTGGAGCAGTTAAGAAGAGAAAAAGTGGAATTGGAAAATAAACTAGAACAGGAGCAAGAGGCTTTAGTTAACAAATTATGGAAACGAATGGATAAACTTGAAGCAGAGAAAAGGTTTTTATTAAATTCTCTAATTTTATGCTGTTAAGAATTAAAATCATTTATATAGTAAGTGAAAATGATCTAATAATAATAAATAATATATATTTTCTTATTCAAGAATGCTACAAATAAAGCTTGATCAGCCAGTTTCTGATTCTGAGTCACCAAGAGATATAAACAATGGAGACACAGCAGCCAATTTATCAACTCACATTAAGAATTTAAGAGGTGAAGTGACACGCTTGCGTGCAAAACTTGCAAATATTCAGCAGGAACATTGTGAAAAAATGCAAAAATATGTTAATGAAGAAAAACATATAAGAGAAGAAAATTTGAGATTGCAAAGAAAATTACAATTAGAAGTTGAACGAAGGGAAGGTTTATGCCGCCAGTTATCAGAGTCTGAAACTAGGTATAAGATATGTGTACAATTTATAAATAGTCCATTAGAAATTTCATCATCCATTTTTAATTTTCTAAAGGATTAGATTTTTATTTTCATGTGTAAGAGTTGCTGAAACTTATATGTGAGCATGAGATGTTATAACATACTCCATATAAATTATTCTTGGCAACTGAATATCAACATTCCATAAAATATTCAACCATAATACGTTTGCATAATTTGATAAAAGACTAAACTTTTATGAATAATATTAGCATTTAGAAAACTTATCAATAATTTATAATTTTTTTGCAGCTTGGAAATGGAAGAAGAAAGACATTTTAATGAGATAATTAATTCAGGTGGAAACGTCCGACCTCGAGGAGTTTCCAGTCCAATTCCTTACAATCCTAGCCCAAGTTCTTCAAGACCTCTGAGTCCAGGTAGCTTCTAATTGTACTATGTATCATTATAATAAAAATCAAAGATCACCAACATTTCGCAAAATTAAAATATAAAATTGTCAAACGAGTTTTGAACATTAATATTATAACTGTGTAACAGAGTTTTTAACAATATAATAATTAAAAATGAATAGCTTTAATAAGTTTTTATTCAAAATTATAATGATTATATTTAGAGAATAGCAAAAATTGCAATTCAAAACAAAATATATAACTATCTGTTAAAAATGTTTATAATGTAACAATATAATTAGTTTAAAATATTAAAATTTTAAATGTGTAAGAAAATAAATGTAACTATATTTGATATGATTAAAAATACTCTTGAATTTTATTTTATGGTAATAGATGGCGAGATAACATTGAATTAAATTAAAAGATTTTTAACTTTAAGAAATTTTTGATTCAAAAATGTTACAATGATTTTATATGCTTTAATTCATTTTTATATTATGATCACGATTGTTTTTTTTTTACTTCTATATAGTTACCCTATTATCTTTCATAGGCCCTTTTGAACTCATTTTATCCGGGCGATCATTTTTAGATTGCTGCGTATTTCGAAGCACACTTTTTAATGTGTCAAATTTCTGATCTCTGACGTAATTCAATGGTTTCGAAAATTTTTTAAATTTGTTTATCATTAATATATTTTAGGAGGATCACTGGCCAATTCTCTTTCACGCGATGGTTCAATGAATAATAGATGTTACGCTTGTGGTCAATCAATTGGTTTAGGACCGCCTTTGAATGCTACTCAGGGTGATACTTCTACAATCATATTGCCGAGATCCGTCAGCCCTCAAGTATGTGGTATTACCTGCTTATTACATGTTTCTTTATCATATACTACATATTATATATCATATTATGTTTCATTGTCATTATATGCTTTATCATTTTATTTTGTGGTTAAGCACAGAACTGTCTCTCGGTTTTTAAAGTTATCGCTGGCAGTATTTTTTAGCAAAAAATGGGCATATATTTAGTTTATTGCCATTTAATGTTATTTTCTATTCCTCTTTGAATTTTAGTAAATCTATTTTACTATTTTTAATTATGAATTAAATTATGAAAGAAAATTCTTTAGTAGAAGTAATTTAAATACAAAAATTTATTCAACTATATGAATATTATGCAATTAAATATGAAATCGATTTTTTTTAATTTTCAATTTAAAGAATAAATTAATATAATATAAGTTTTAATTTAGCGTTAATCACCTAATGAAACAAAATTTTTTTATTTATAAAAAATATTGAATTTTCCGCAGAGAGCAACATCACATCGGAATTCACGCGATTTTATGAAACCGACGAATCAAAGTCATACCAGCCCTGCTCTGACATCGACTACTATCGAACATACTTCTCCAATGGATATTACAAAAAGCTAATCCTTCATTTATTACAAGAGCTTTTTCTCTTATGTTGTCTGAAACATTTCATTGATGTACAGGATTACCATTAAAATATATCATTATCATATTAAAAGAATCTTAAAATTATCATGGCGCAAAATTTTTTATTTAAGTGGGGTTTTTTGCTAATTTTTTGCGAAGTGCATTCCTTCTAATAGACGAAATTATTGAAAAAATGAATAAAATTAAAAAATTCTATATTTAGGTGCTAGAAACTTGGTATTTTAATTTTGTATTCCGAGTAAATAATTTAAATAAAGAAAGTTTTCTTTTAAAAATTGAAGGACAAAATTTAGACTTAAGCAAATTAATGCCGATGTTATATTAATTATTTGATGCATCTTCATCTTTGAGTGCCGTTCTTTAATATTTTTTTCTTTTGATGTTGTAACAATTAATATATCAATGTTATTATCAGCTTTCATTTTACAAAATGAATTAGTATATTTTTCTGAAAATTTTTCCACAGACTTGTAATTCTTTCATCGGAAATAATTATCTGAATAGTTTAATATTTTTTTATGTCTTGAAGCATTAAAATTATTAAATTTTATTGGAATCTTTTATTCATGGAATATGTATTATTGTCCTACTATTTCGGAATAATTTAAATCAGTTAATTATTTTTGAAAATTATTTAAGTTTTGACTGTTAAACAATTGTATAAAATTAAAGAAAAAAAATTAAAACTTACATAAAAAGTCTGATCTTACACATTTTCCCTCAATTTTTTGTTAAATCTTAAAAATGAAAAATTTGCACTTTTAATTTTTTTATATTTATTGCCTTTTTTTATTTTTCATATTCGTAATGATTGTAAAAAAAAGAAAATTAAACTTAAAAAATGGTGAAAGACTTAATTAATTATTAAAGTTAAGGAATTGATTATACAAATTTTTTTTTAAAGTTTGTGTTCCTAGTGTTTTTTGATAAATTTCCTTGTCACCTTTTGTGCTTCAGAAAATTTCCATTGCCTTTTAACATAATTATGATTCAAAAAGACAATAAAACGCCTTCGGAGCTTATTTTTTTAATAAGATTGAACCAAAATTAATAAAAATTTTAGAGTTTAGTATTATGATTTAAAAATGTTATAAATCTAAACCCGCTGAAGCTTTATTTTATTTTTTTTTTTAAGAAACTTATTTTAAGTATAAATTTTATGTAATGCAGGATCAAATAAATTAAATATATAAATTATAAATGATTAATTACGTACCCAAATTGGGATTGATGCATAGAAAGATATTGTGTATTTGCTTTGTAAAACATAATTAAAATTATTTATCAGTTATGTAATAAACTAAAATGAACGAGTGGAAGATGCCTACAATTTTACTTTGCGAAGCATGAAATTAAAAAAAAAAAAAATTCAAAATTTGTCCCTTCAATTATTACATTTCGAAATTCAGCTTAAGAACTTTTTTCTCAGATATATTGATATTTTTAGTAAGTGTTAATGGGTAAATTCATATGTTTAAATTTTATTTAATTTTAGTCAAATTTTCAGTTGTCGGTCGTGGAACAATCAAATTATTTGATTACAATGAATTTCGCATCTCTTTATTACTGTCCAAAATACGATACTGCATTTTGTGCGATTCGTTTCCCCGAGCAAAATGGGAAGCCGCTTTAAATATCGCAATAAAGAGTGAAAATCTTCGTTTTCGTTCAGTTTTAATCATTTCTTGTTTCCGTTCTGAAAAGTCGATCGGCTCTTTGTTGGGCAAAAAATTAATAAAGAGCTGTTTGTGACATGAAAAAAAAAAAAATCAACTTCCGAAGACCGAACATTTGTACTTTGTACGTTCGTAACGGCAAAAGGAGTTGCCCATTTTTCTCGTTAGTCCCACTGGGGCAGAAATTTCCCACTTTTTTTTTTCCTTTTACATTAAAAGCAGTTGCTCCGTGCGAAATTCATTTTTCTTATTATAAGAAATGTCGTTTCTTCTCTGTCGTGACCGGCGTCTTGCTTCTCGCCTGTCCAACACTATTATGTTAGATAAAGAATAAAATGATTTGTCATATCTGGTGATGTAGAACAGTGGAACAGTGACGTCATAGGTGCTAAAAGAGTTCGGTGACCGATTAGTGTCATCGGGTTCAACGCACTTTAACTGGCCACAGACATCTCTTTTCCGTTTCCTCAGCCTTTTTGGCCGAAAACCTTCGCCAATTTACTTCGTATCCCTCGTCGGCGCAACCCTTATTCGCAAGGAACTGAATTTTTTCTGTTTTTATTTCGATTGCAGTAACTTAGAGGAACCGCAATTGATTATCCTATTGAAATGCGTGTACGTTATCGTAAACATTAATCGTTCATCTACGATCTGGAAGTTCGTATTAAAAAGCACGTTGAATATTCAGAGGATTATTATATTCTGAAATGATACATCGATGGATGATGATATATAAATATTTGGCTTGGAACTTTGGATCTTATAATGATGTTCTAATTAACATCAATAAACGAATTGTTAAACGGTATATATCGATTGAAAAAAAAAATCATGCACTTCGGTCATTGGGTATCTTTTCATAAAAGTTGTCCGAAATTTTTCCGCAGGACGAACTGAAAATTCGGGACATTACCGTATTTTCGTACAAGAGAAACGGTCTCCTGGGGGCAAACTGTACGAGGAACAAACCTGAGAGGGAACACCCCAGTTGGAATTGGGGATGTTTGAAACATTTTCCCAAAAATTTCGTCAGGTTCCCCCTTCGGAATGGCTGCCCTAGCATCGAAGCCCTTTTTTCTTTCTTTTTGCATATTATCAATTACCAAGGTTGTCAGTCAAGAATTTTGACCGAACGCGCTTCGAAAATGGGTTATGAATCTCCTTAACAGTGATCTCGTGAGGAGTTTGAAAATCGTGACGAAAAGTAAATAACTCGTGAATAAAATGATGATGGACAGAGGCGAAATCAGTAAAGGCGGGAGGCATCAGATCTGTGAGGAGTCAGGTTCGGAGGCTTTTGCAATGCTTTTCATGGGACTCCGAGCAAATATTTATGGGATTGATAAGAAAAGATGATGAAGGAGATGTCGACAGCGCAGTCAGTCCGACCGTGAATCGTTCCAAAATCAAATCGGGCGCTCCATCCGAATATGTTTTAAAGCGAAGTTAAGATAAGCGTAAAACCTAACGTAAATTTTTTAGAAAATGTTTCAAACATCCGAAATCCAACTGCACTGCTCCCTCTTAGGTTTGTTCCTCGTACAGTTTGCCCCCAGGAGATCGTTTCTCTTATACGAAAATGCGGTGATGGTCCTGAATTTCAGTTCGTTCTGCGCAAAAAATTTCGGACAACTTTCATGAAAGGATACCCAATGACCGAAGTGCACGATTTTTTTTTTTTTTTTCCTTTTTCTTTGGTTTTAATGAAAAATATTAATACAATTTTGAAGGAAGACTGCGCCGGCAAACAATCGCCAGATGAATGAACTCTGAATAATGAAGAAGAAATAGTTAAGGACTTCCACCGCCATGTCATTCAACCCTGAGAAATTAGGATTATTAGCGATCTAACGCATGTTACCATCTCCTAGTGCACATAAAGCAAATTTTCTCCGTTTTATTCATGAAGATGTACGTATTCCTCCGGAAAACACAACCGATGCACCATAACGATGTTACCCTATTGAGGCACGTCGTCAGATCGTTGAAAATGTTAATTTGAAAAAAAAAAAAATTTAATTAATTTTTTTACATAACGAAGCCAGCGTAAAAAAAAAATAAATAAACGGATCGTATTCGATTAATATTATTATCAGGAAAGAGATGGTGAAGGCGACATCAAAAAGATACGTCTCGACAATAAATCCGGGCACGGGTTGAAGAGGAAAATTAACAATTATTTTGCGTTTTTTCGAGCTTTCATACCTGCATTCGCGCTCGCCTTATGAATCCCCCGTAAGAACGAACCTTAATTCCAAACATTCACGGCGTAGCATCTAGAACCGCGGTCAAAAATCCGCCCTTGCAGTTCTGTACTAATACAATTTCGAAGTGTTTGGAAAAAAAAAAAAAGAACAAACGCAGCGTTGAATTTTAGCAGCCGATTGTACTGTGATCCTGTAAGAATTGCAACGACCGCTCGCTGTACTTAATTATTACAAGGAATAATTATAAATTGTTTCGGTTGCCGCACCGTCTGTCTGGACGACGGGTCGGCGTCTTAAAAATCCTCTCCGGGTGAAGGCTTCGCTGCCGGTGCCCGCCGGAAGGAGTGCACGTGGGGAAGACCGAAGATTTACAAGTGGGAACAGTTAGGACAGCTTCGTATTTAATAATGAAAATATATATATATATATATATTTTTTTGATGTACCTCGTGTTAAGTCAAGTTCACTTTTGTGGAACAACGGCCTCCTGTGACCCTCACACAAACGGGGAGATTTCTACCTTGAACGTTTCTTCATATGCAAGATCAAATCACATCTGGATCTTCTTGTTAACGCCTCGAACAGGCCGAGCAAGAGGAGAAACAAAATCAATTCTTCTTCACCCGTGGTGATCTTTTTCTCTCGGGCATTCCACAGTCCAAATGCATTCATCCTGAAGTGCCCTCCACGCATTCCCTGTCGGTGCCCGCGCTGCATGCCGTGGGTCTATCGGCTGCCCGGTGCCCGCTGAACGGCAAACGAAAGTCGTCTCGGCGCTTACCTGCAGCTTTTTCTCCTCTTTTTCTCTTTTCTTTTTTTTTTTTTTTTCTCTCTCATCCTTTTACCGTTTTCCGTGTACCGTTAAGTTTTTTGTTTGTTTTACATATTCGATAACCAGGCTGGAATGGATGGATTTATTACATACTTTCTTTTTTTTTCTTGTATTCTCGCTAGGTATTTTTTTTTTCTTTTTTTTTTTTTTTTGTGAATGATACAATTCCACATTGTTTGCCTCAATACCAAAACAATTATGGGACACAATGAAGGAAGTCTTCGAAAAGGTGGAAGCGTTTCGGTCCCGGGGTTTTTTTTGTGTGCGCATGTAAATATGCTAAAGGGTTGACTCACGGTTCTAACGGGATTTTTGAATTTCCCATGCCCAAAATGATTTACGGCGAACGAGGCAAACGGCGATTGTCCCCGTTAGCGTCAAATATTAAAATATTGAAAGATCAAGCCTTATGAAATGGATCGTTTGAATTTGCCGATATCGGGAGACTGGTTTACCTTTCGCTGAGGCTGACGGGGGGGGGCAGCGTTGGAAAATTTAAGGCACGAGCAGGTATGCGGCACCTCAATTCCTACCTCCTCCACAACCCGAAAGCCATTTAAACGTATTCGATTTTGCCCCGAGTCGCGCTTCGCGTGACGTCCAGAATTTTGCCCCTGCCCTGTAGACAGATACACGTCACGTAAATACATCAGTCGTTATTACTTTTTGTAGTATTCCGTTCGGAAATACGTTCCTTCTATGGTAAAAATAATGGGTAAGCCGGAGCCTGTCATTTGACAGATCGTCAAGCGTCGGTTTAGGTTCACGGGCGATGTAAAAAAAAAAAAAAAAATTTTTTTTCATAACATTAACGCGGAAAAATTTTACTTCGAACGCCAGATTGTGAGTCCGCATCATTTGCTTCCGAAGTCGCGTCCGGCGCCCTCGCGATGAGACGCGGGCAACGCGCGGCATCGGAAGCCGGGAACATCCCCCGTGCACGGGCACTCGGAGGAAACCGATCTCGACCCAAATACTCCGCACGGCGATTGTTCGTAACGGGTCGTTGCCTCTTAACGGGGGTACACTCAAATGTAGAAAAGGGATGAAATTTGAATGTAAATCGAAAAAAAAAAAAAAACCGTGTCATGTACCGTTAAGAGCACACAAAGCATCAGGTACCGAAGCCACCTGGCGTTTTGGGATCTCTCCGAGCCCCTTCGGTTACCCTCTCCCTGGCAACGCCATTTGGCTTTGGTGGATGAAAACTGGGTCAGACCGAAGGCACTTTCGTTTCCGCATCTTTTCTGTCAGCCTCGGTTCGGGCCCTTTCCCTGCCCCCGGAGCATAATGCTCCCCCTTAGCGTATCCGCTTTTGTTTTTGTCTTAACGCGGAAACGCTGCTTGCCCCCGGAGCGCGAGTGCGGCAGGAGGCGAAACCCCGCTCCGTGCCGTCGCTGAACTCGGTTGAAATTCGATATCTCCAATTCGGGGGCATTAATTTAAGCGCGAATGAGCGGATATGCGATATGCATGTATGTGCGTGTGTGTGCGTGCGCGCGCGTACTGCCTGCATTCACCACCGCCTTTATTCGCGATTGTTCGGGAAAGGAACAGGATGGGAGCATTTTCCAAGCTGACGCCGGAAGAATTGAGCATTTGAAAGTTACCTGTGGGAGAGCCGAGGGCTCAGCCTCTCGGGTGAACGTCGATGTTTTCGTTTAAACATGAAAGGAAAGATGGGTTTAAATAAATATTCTAAAAAACAGATTGAGGGCTTTTAAATGTTTCTCTCAAATGCTCCAAAACGCCTTCCGAATTAAACGAATACGCGAATTTTATACAACTAAACAACCGTGCCGTTGAGATAAATTAGGAATATGAATTACTATAAAAAAATTAATTAATAAACGTCATGTTCGATGCACAAGTTCGGAAGTAAAATGACCGAATATATATGTGTGTGCGTGTATATATATATATATATATATACGGTAAAACCTACAAAAAAAGATTTATATATTAGACCGCGAGCAATAAAGCAAAATAAAAAAGAACGAAGCTCCATTGACATGGAGAAATGGAATTAGCCATACATCATTAATATTATTTGTACAATGTACATACACCGTTTATTTTTAAATTATTATCATTCAGATATAATTTTTTGTCGAAAATTGTATTTTTTTTTGTACATATCCGCTGTATTATATTTTAAGACGAAAACCCAGCTGCATCTATAACATGAATACTCTGATACTTACCGTTAAGATAACAATTACTGCAGAAATTTAATAATTGTCGTAAAGCCATTCGGTCACAACCGAAATTAATTTGTATTTATTAATATTAATTGTACTTAAAAACCGAGTTCTGCTTTAGTTAAAGAGGCAAGTTAACGTAAGGAATATGATTTATTAAAGTGCAATTATATTTTTCGATTAATCGAGTGGTGTGCAATCAATATCTACGGAGTGATGATGCTGCTTAATTCCTTTAAAAGCAAACGATATACGTGGAGAAAATATAAATTTATAAATATAAATTTATGTCCATGGGCCCTTTTTTTTTTTTTTTTTTTTTCTTTTTTTTACGGTAACGGTAAATTGTATTACCGACAGAATTCTGTCGTTTATACTCTTTACATGAGGGCAGTAAAGATGTAATTTATCGTCTTTATGCCTCCTTTTTTTTATTAATACCTTAGGTTGAAAATTTATTCCCCTTAAATCTCAAGTGTACATAGAAAATCTCTTACTTTTTAAAGGATATTTTTCGGGATCCAGAAAACCAAAGGCGAAACGTCTTAAAATTTTGGTGATGTTGGACTTTTTCGTTTCGTGGACATTTGGAAATCATCTATAAGTGAAACATGGGCGAAATAGGGGCAACTCCGGTCAACGTTCCATTTTCTATAATCCAAACGTTACTTAACTATTACTCAACCGATTCAAGTTCACGTTAAAGATGAGCCTTGAACCTGATATCCGGCTTCTTCTCCGTAGCGTTTCCGAGGTGTCACGATCACGCGTTCCGACCGTTTACCAAGTTTTTCGAATTTTCCTCCGGTCATCGTCATCGCGGCCCCGGCTGCATGCGACCGCTTTTGATTTTCCTCCGCCCCTCCCCCCATCCCGGGGAAGCGCCGCGGTTGGGGCCGGCTGCGGTTTCC
>JAOWBB010000011.1:4178378-4196492 GCA_028565995.1 Ricinus marginatus
AAAACATAGTAGAAATTGACTGCAGATCTATACCCTCGGCTGTTTACGCTCCCCTCCCCCTCGGCCCAGGCACATGCGCTCCTTTCGGACTCCAGAGACTTGCCAAAGAAACGCGTCGGAGGTCCGGCGAGGAAAAGATGGCGGGCCAGGCGTCGCAAGCCCCTTCGGACGCCTCGGAGGTCGCCAAACGTCGCAGGCATCCTGACCATTTTTTTTTTTTTTACCTTAGGAATATACCTTAACGTAGTACAGGTTCATCTTTACGGATGCCTTCCCTGGGCAAATCGCATCCCATGCTTAGCTTGGGGGAAGTCGTTTTTTTTCAACCGCAGATAACCTACTATTGCTCCTGAGGATAAGAAGATGGCATTTGCGGCGCCAAAAAATGCATTAAAAGCTATCTTCATACGTTTTCAAAGGGTTCAATGAACTATCTCTTCATTTTCAATCGTACCTGTTTTTGAGAGTGAACCGATTTTTTTTTTTTTTTGTCTTCTGGTACTATGAAAGAAAAAAAAAATTAACCGTTATGTTTGGAAGAAACACCGCTGCTCATCGTCTGCATGATGATGACCTCTCCAGATAAAAATGAAAGGGTTCCAGCATTGAGCCCAAAATACGGCTGGTGAATCCCTCCCGATATGTGTTTCGAAGTATTTAATGATTGATGACGAACCTAAACCGAAAAAAGGTTATTTTCCAGCCAGAAAATTAATCTCTTCAAGCCTCCTTCATAATTAATCATAACATCCACTCAGCCTCCGTCTGGAGCGGGATCACGTTGTCGGCGTCCGTTCCTTTTCGCGTTAAGAACCGACTCCATCGGCAGGAATGCTCGCCCGATAAACACATTTATACATAACATTTTACGCTTCACGCATCGGCCCACTAATTTTCGGAATGATATTACGATAAAACTACGTGAAACATCAGTGTTTAAAAGCTCTGCATTCGCATTCCAAATAGGGTGCAGAGACTTTTTACATCGCAATAATAACAAAGCGCATTTGCATCCAATAATTAAATAAATCTCACGGGATGCGGTGGGGGTTGAAATCGAATTCACGATTTCAGAATTTCGGAATGAATTTCAAGCGAAGTTTCCCTTGGCCGAAATTTTGAGGAGCATCACCGGCGAGATGCCACGACAATCTTATGCAACCGGCCACCCCCAAAGGCCAGAAGGGAAGGTGATTGTCTTCGCATTTGCCCGCCGGTCGGGGCCGGAGCCTCAGGCCCATTACTCCAAATGAATTTTCCGAATCTGTATTGGAAATTCTATCGATGAATAATGAGAAGTTCAACGAACTCGGTACCTTCATTTTCAATGTGCCTGACCGAGAGTGAAGGAAAATACCGTTAAGTTGCTTCACTTTTCAGTTAGACCTGTCTGTTAGCCTAAAAATTTGGTGGGGACGCAAGATTACCGGAGGTTCCCCGTTAAAACTGCCTCGGCCAGCACACACCGTCTCCGAAGCAATTCTCTCCAGCTGATGCGCCCGCGTCTGGCCGATGAGGAAAATTTCACATTTTCCGGAAGTTGCACCGGAAGCGCGAATGAGACGGGTACGGGGCTAGCGAAAGGCGCCCTTCGCGAAGGGAAGAAAAAAGAAAAATTCGAAAGGTGCGTTTCCTTTCGAAAATCTTCATTTCAGTCGTAAAATAACATTCTTTCGGTGCCGATGCGGAATTAATGGTGGAAACCAAAAAATTACCCTCCCCCCCCCCCGGGAGTGACGATCCACGGAAAGAGAAGCTTTCGTTTTAGCAATCAGGCGAACCCCGTTCATTATTAAGTCAACCCTTGGTTTAAAAAAAAAAAAAAATTTCAAAAAAGAAAGAAAAAGATCAAGAACCTAATATTAGGATTAGGTACCGTTAGGTATGGCGGATTCCACGGGCGCGATTCTAAAACTAAATTTCAGATTTCCGACATTGGATTTGAGGCGGCGAGAACGGCATTTAACGAATCGAACCGCGAATCGAACCTAAAATACCTGAATATAAATTAAATTTCTTTTGGACAGAGAAGTTCTTCTTACAATCACATGTGGTTGTGTCAATGACCAACCTTCAAAACTTTTGATGATAATATTATATTTTACACCGGTAATAAAAGAAAATTCCGGGGAAAAAATAAAAGTGTTTTTTTCTCCTTTTTTCTGACGGCGAGGCATAAATCGAAGAGAGAGCAAGAGACGGGACCGCATCCGACGAAGGAACAAAACGCGGAATTTCAAACTTTTGCGAAATCCCCGGCATTTCGAGGTTCGGGGGGGGGGGGGGAAGTTTGTCACGGCGAGGCCTCCGCGATTCGAGGAAGGCTCCCGAATTCGAAGCGAATCCGAACGCATCCCGCAGGGGCGTGGAAAACCGGAAATCGCGGGCGTCCCGAAACCAAATTTTAATCCCGGTTACCGAAAGAGGAGCGGAAAACTTCGTCGCTTCGCCGAATCCGAATCCGGTTGAGTTTTCCCTTTGCGCGTTTTTCGCCATGTTTTTCCGGACTTCGGCCGATCCGACAGACGGAAGAAATTGGTCCGGCAAATAGTTTCTATCGCGGTTTTTGCCCGGGTGTCAATGAACCGGTGTTAAAGACCTAGTTGCATTATTTAGCACCCTTACGTCATTCAGGTTTTTGCCATGATGTTTCGTTAATGAGTAAAAAAAAGGAAAAAAAAAAAAAAAGAAAAAAATCGCACTTCTTGCATTTCGCCTTGCTCCCCGAGAGTTCGTTCGCGATCCCCTTGTGCATGCCCGCGTCATAAATGTAATAATCGTCGTAATTCCTTCAGGTACTCGCAGCGCGGCAAATCGGTACCTTTTGTTACCGGCAAAACGAACTCACAAAATCCGTCGGCGGCAATTATCGAAAGTTGCCGTGCCATAAACGCTCGGCCTGCGATTTTTCTTCTTGGAATAAGATTAATCTTCATTTCCGCGGTAGGGCCGTGAATAAAACTTTTCCGGATGTGGGTTGATTTTCCCGTACCGCGAATCGCATCATGACAATATTATGATGTGGCGTTACCTTAAAGAAATCTCGCGGCCTCCGTAAGTCGGGGAAACTGCGAATCGGATCCCGGCGTCCGGCTCCGAGATCGGGAATTCCGCGATCCGTTTGAGGGCGTTCGCGGATTCGCGAAGATCGAAACCGAGGCCCTGAGATTTCGTGAAATGGATCCCGGTGCCGGAGATCAAATCGGGGTGAAGAAAAAGTAATGAAAAAATCTCAGGATCATGGATCGCTGGCGGTTGTTATTATGCCGCTACGTTGTCCATTTTTTCGTCACGTTTCACCTTTTTGCGTTTGGCGTTTCAAGTGATCGCGATTACGTTCGCAGCGTAGCGATCCGCGGAACAATTCGATTTAAATTATCGTTTTTGTAAAAAGAAGTAAAATATGAAGTAAAAAAAATTTTCTTTTCCGATTTCCCGCATCTTTCTCTCCTCGAAAAGTAATTATGAGACATCCTTTCACAGGAGGACAATCGCGTTACAATGCATCCCATCTCAGAAAAGAACATTGTAGTTTCTGATTTACAAAGCCCTTTCTTTAGGAAAAAAAGACAAAAAAAAAAAAAAGAAAAAAATGACCGAAAATTTATTAGCAGTGCAATAAGCCATATTTTATGGGGTTAGGGACGTTTAGAAAATTTTTCCTTTGTCTTTCTGTCACGACCTGACGCTCAACTTCCTGAATTAATGCCTGATTTTCGGTGTGGATTTTTTCGCGAAATTTGACCCTTAGCTGCGTAACGCCCGGGCACATTTTGCGACGTTGCTTTCCTTAGGGGTGCATCACTCGCAAAGGGGATGGCGCCCCGATGCATTGTTTCGTCCCATGGTTTACATTGTTTATCGTCCTTCCGCTTCGAGTTGTTCAAACAGACCCTCCCCCATCCCCCCCCCAGCCCAGTTCCACTCCGTTTGACGTTAAGGAAGTGACGCGGTTTTTACGAGATAAAAATGGCTATCGGGGGTGAATCAGGCAGCCCTCCGAAGTCGTCGCCCTGCCCGGCTTGCGCTAATGGAAAGATTGAAATTCTTACGCCGAACCTTTTTATTTTTGAATATTTCCACAACTTCGAGGTGGCATTTTCGGAAGGGAGAAACCGCATTCAGAACGCCGAAAAGACGCCTCGCTTTCTGTCAACGGATTTGAAAATTTCTCGAATGCCACATCACAATACAAGGTTGTAGAGGTAGAAAATTTCAGGTATTGTCACGAAGGGACAAAAGAAAAGATCGGTCCGGCTAAAATCCTGCCACCCTCCGCATCTTTTTATGGGTGGCTTCGCTGGAAAGTGCTCGGCGTAAACAAATGAAAAGTTATTTTATTTTTTTCCACCCAACCTCTCAATTATTGTAAAATTCCCCTTTGTGTGAAGGGTGAAATCTTAGGGTTGACAACCTTTCACGAGGAAGGTTGACGACCGTTTCTTTAGCTCTGTTTGCAGTTTTAAACGTTTGAAATTTGTTTTCTTATGGAGGGAAAAAGAAAAAAAAAATGAGAATTCGTGCCCAGTTCGATCCTTCCATGATATTTTCATCCCCGAAAAGGATTTTTATATGCGACGCTAAATATCGGTTTACGATGCATAACTATTTTTTTTTTCTTTTTACGTATCGAAAAAAAAATTTATATAATTTTGAAATTCAAAAATTCGGCGGTCGACGAGTCAAACAACGGCAGCAAAAAGCAAGTAGTTTCCATGTCTTTATGGGCAATCAGACATGGTAAAAACAAATCAGGAGCGCACAACCTCTCGACTTCCTTGGCATAAGAAGTTTTTCGGGTCGCACATAAAATGCAGACCCGGTTTAAACAATGAATAAGCCAAAAGGGATGCGCACGTTATGTGCAAACAAAAATTATGACTTAAATAACAAAAGTTTCACCAGTTTATTGATAAATAAAATTGGGTAATTCAGAAATGTCAGTGTTTCAAGGGGGTATCCCGTGTTTTTTTTTTTTTTTGTTTTTGCGCTGACAATGAACCGAAGCACTTATTAATTTTGATTCAGTAGTAAAAGTTCCGCGGTTTTATGAGTCACAATCAAAAATTTCGAGCTCGTCTCGACAATTCGACGACGCCACCCTGGGCGGATGCGTGCAGCGTGCCTTCGTTCATACTTCGCGCAATAATCGCCGAGCAGAAAGGTTCCGCGGCGCGCAAGAGCAGAAACGAGCGGGGGTTCCAGGTTCGAAAACCGCGGGAAGGATCTGAGGTCCTTCGTTTCCGCTTGGGGAAAAGCGGAACTTCAGAATTTTTGAGTTATGAAACCATCCAAACAATAAAAGCATATTTTCGTGGCTATTCACGAAGTGTTTTAGTGAGTGGGCATACCTTTTTTTTTTTTTTTTTTTCTTTTGAAAGGTTCACCGAAGGAAACGAGTTTTCCCATCCGAAAAATTTCATGCACCAACTCTTCAACCAATTTTTGGATGTTTTTTTTTTTGTCTGCAACGTCCCAAGAAGAGACATCGTAAATCTTTTGCAAGCCAAAGGAGTGTCCTTAACCAAGTGCAGAGTTCAACGTCCGTTGCTAAAATAATTTCTTCTGTTCAAGTGCAATAAAATACAAAATGCGGAAATTTCAAGTTACTTTTTCCTTTTTTTTTTTTTTTTTCAAGTTGATTTATTTCCGAAGATACTTCCATCACTGTTTCTTTCTTTCTTTTTTTTTTTTTTAAAAAAGAAAGAAAACCATAAAGAAAAGGAAAAAAGATGTTTGCTATTTATATGAAAACAAAACCGAAAGCTGGCAATATTTGTAAAATATAAGAAATTGATTTATGCCGCATCCCACTGCTTATGTTTCATTCTTTTTCTTAATGCGTTCTACACATGTCCGTGATAGACTGCTTACTTCCCAGTCAAAATCAGAAACATTGCATACATTTTCAAAAACTCAAAGTATTTTTGATAGGGAGTAATCATATTCTTTTTTTTTTTTTTAATGCGACCCTCTCGAGAAATCTCAGTTTGTCGCAACCTTTATTTGGCCTCCCGAATGGAAACATCCAAACAGGAATTGATTCCCTTAAAACGTATTGGTCAAGCTCGTCGCTCTTGAAGCCGCTTTGATGGGAGAAAAAAACAAAAATGAAAAAAAAGAGAATTTAGTTCACAATATTTATATCGGAAAATGACGGACACGAGACATTAACATTGGTTTGCAGAGGTCGTAACCGAATACTTGCGTTGTCATCACCGAAGAATAAAAATTAGCCATTTATGATAAAGGATCTGCAAAAACGGTTAAATAGGAAAGTAGACAAGTTCGAGGTAAAAAAAAAAAAAAAAAAAAAAAATTGATCCAAGTGGCACATAACGCACAAGTTGCATAACACACAAAATCGTTTTCAAATACATAATTAGAGAAATCGCAGTTGATATTGGTGTCCGTACAATTTTTTCATGTATTGAAAAATCAAGAGCTTATTAGCTCGGATATCAAGCACTCATCGCATTATGTAAATATCCGACCTGATGTTTCAAATAGGTTCCTTAATCGAGAAAACCAAGCAATTTCGGATGGTGACAGACAGGCACGGAATGAAAAAACTCTTACAACGTAGTTTGGATTTGAACCGGAGCGGAGGAAAAAACACCGCGAAGTTTGGGTAAAACTCGCGCGGATTCGCAAAAAAAAAGCGAAAAAGTCAAATCGAATGAGGAAAAAAAAAAAGAAAAAAAAGTCATTAAAACACAATTTTGTTTTTCAACCTTTGCAATTGGTTTAACAGCAATAATTTTGTGTTTATGATTAACCAGGCAAAATTCAATTACGCCAAATATAATTGCGGAGAAGGGATTCTTAAAGCCACTCCGAAAATGTAACGCGTTGAAATGTGTTACAACTTCGAAATTTTGGCCCGGCCGCGAACGCATGTGAAAACTCAGTCGGCCTATCATTTAACCAGGACGAAAGATCGTCGGGCAAATCGACGAGCGATCCAGATCTTCACATCCGGGAAAGTGTCCGCAACGACTGCGAGTGCGGAAAGGAAGGGTGTCCCTGCACGTACCGCGGATGGGGAATGCGCTCCGGGCAGAAGGAAAGGTTCGTCGGTTTTTCGTGCGACAGGGAACCGAATTGAAGATAAAAAAAATTGCCTTTCGAACTAAGTCAAAGGGATAGACGGCAAATCGTCGGATATGCGCATGCATGCATTGTGGAAAAGCGGGAGTCGTTTGAAGATGCCGGCCGATTGATCGATCGTCATTTTCTCAGGTTCCCGAACCTAAAATGCCTTTTTCGAATCCTTGCACTCCGTCGGTTAGGCGCGATCCATTTTGGGGAGCATCACTTTTCGTGCGCCTGCGCTCGCGTCTCTTCGCATCCATCATCCCTTCATGGAATCATCCCTTCGGAAGCTTTTAACCGTGACGAAGAGAGGGGCGGGGGAAAGAAAATAATTATTTATTTATTTATTTTTGTGTAATAGCGAATGGCATTGACATTGAAAAAGAGGAAAAATCGAGTACACGTTTTTGTATTATGAGTAATGAAGTCATTTTTTAAAGTTGCGTCTCGGGTTCAATGACCGACATTGGATAGAGTAAGAAGGAGAATATCTCGTGGGCGACTGCATGTAAGACGGTACCAAATGAGTGCAACGTACCGTGGACGCCGAATCCGTTTCCCAGAAAGCGAGAGAAGGGGAGGGGAGGGGGGGAAGCGGCGGACAAGGAGGAATTCTTCAATGGAATTATGAGGAGCTCTTCGGCAATAGTGTCAATATCCGAGGTTGGTAATGGAAGAGCGACCGTCGAGGAATCGCTCCTTCGGCCGCTCGAGAGCGGAAAAATATGAGAAAGGTCAAGGACGGAGTTTCACATCGGCTCCCTCTTTTGGAGGAAGGTCCCCGTGCGGAGGATGCCGCAGAAGCCGCGCACGCCGGGCCGGGGCGACGCGCTGGATGCGCCTTAACAATCTTCTGCTGGAAACGGAGGCGAAGAACCGGAATTGACGAGGGTCAATGACACGGCTTCGGGATGACCGGGAGGAGGCACAAACGCTTTTTGTTTGTTTAGTAACTCCGAAGAATTCCTTAATGCCGAGCTTAATTCGGTTGAAATTTAATATTATTCTAATATTGCTGCCGAAGAAGCCGAAATCTCCGCGTCTTCGGTCGAGGGGGGCGGCCCCCGTCCCGTCGGTCGGGTGTTTCCGGGCAGGTTTGACCGCTTCCGACGAGGGGCAACCTTCCGCTTCGCGTGGCATTTGACAAATTCCATCATCCGTGGCTCTGGAACTGCTTCCGAGTGCCTCTCGTCGCATGCCGACTCGCACGTCCTCACTTTCCTTTTTGGCTCGCGGGTTTGCAGCGGGTCCGCCCGTAAGAATGTTCTCGGCGATTTGGCCTGACTCAAACCGTTTTGGCTGATATTTTGCGACGTTCGAAACACCGGGAAAATCTGCGGGATTTATTTAACGAACGCGTCAATGTCGGTCCGACATTGGAGTCGATAGTAAATCGTTCGTTATTCGATCTCACGTTTGTTTTTTGGCGCTTCCGCCCGCTTATTTTATTTAATTTTTTCTGTTTCGGCTTTTCCAGTTATTTTGCTCCTTTCCGTTTTTAAATCAAACCCCGAACGCTTTCGTTCGATCCGGCGGTTGTGCGGTTATCGAGAACCTGAAGATGCGCGATCGGAGGCCCCCTTCTTGCGTCGTCCAGTCCGTGTGCCTGCCATGAGAAGGTGCGAAGGAGTCATTCACCTGATTCATTATTTTGCGGTTCAAGAAATGCTCGAGACCGGGATCTCCGAATGTTAATTCGCCGCTTACAAATGGTGAAATTTTTGGACCGGAGGAAAATCGGAATGAAATTTTCCGGAAAAGGGAAAAAGATTCACATGGAAAAGTGACAGCGAAACGAAAGGAAAATAAAACAAAGAAATTAAAAGTTCCAAACAATGAATACGAGTCCATCATTTGATTGGAGTTAATCTCTTTTTCCACTGCTCCCCAGCGGCAATCCGGCCTGAAGAAGTCCCGTTCTACGGGCACCAATTGCGGGTACGTACCTTTACCATTTTTTGAATAAATAATGTTTTTCTTCATAGGAGTTCAATAAACTCTTGAAAGTGCAAGTTGGAATTTACTGGATTTTTGGACGCTTTTGGGATCGTCCGGAGGCTTTTGGAAGACCTTTCCAAGCTGCTCCTCGCGCTTCTGAGCGGTGGCGTCGATTTCCCGAACGTGCGGACGGTCCGAACATCCAAAGCTTTCGGGCGGCTTGCTCGGTGCAATGACTCGTCATCGCCTTGCCTTGTTACTTGTTATTGTAAAAATTATAATGCCATCCTGCTAATGAGGAACAATTAACAGCTGCGGTGAGATGAGGAGGAACTCGTTCGGAGCCGCTGGTCGGATGCTCCGAGCAATTTTCGAAATCGAAGAAAACCGGGAATTGCTTTGGGAAAGCGTCGAGGATGACGCCCCGCGCCGGGAAACGGTGCGGAACGGTGTCGCAGCTGGAAGGGTTTCGCGTTCGAATTTTCCTCTGTTGCCTTTCCCCGTGAAGCTGCGGCGACGCAAGACGACCTGGTTTTCTTCCACGAAATGAACCGTCGTCTAGGACTGCATCTTTTTTTTTTTTTTTTTTTTTCTGTTGCTTTTCGCCAGGGAAAACTCCGCAGCTCCCTTTCGAATCGCTGGATGGCACGCTGGAAGCATCGACCTAGGAACTTCGGACAGTGTATTTTCGAAAATAACCTGAGAGCGAGTTGAAAAAAAAAGAACCGAAGATGTCCATAAGTAGTTTAAGAATTTTACACTAGAGTCTGATCCGCCTGGGAACAAGAACAATTCCTCCGGGTCTTCCTTACCATTTGCAGGACCTTCTTAGACTTCGGTACCCGCACCGCGGCTCACTTCTTAGATGACTGCCGCTGGTCATGCGCCGTCGAAGGCGGCACAACGCGTCGTAGGATCGTAGCCTCGGAATCCGAGGACCGAACGTGGTACTCTCGCCCATGCTTAGCATGCGACCGGCAATTTCCCGAGTTCGTACTCGAACTTTTCAAGTTCAGGTTTTGTTCAGGTACCAGGAATAATGACAGTATGGAAGATTTAACACATTGTCGATTTGGATGTAACCTGGAGTGCGTATTTTTTTTTTTCTGCGAGTGGAAATTTGTTCGTTGATGGATTTTTCCCCAATATCCCTGGACGTTAATTTTCCTCGTCGACCGAAATTTTGGTGCTTTTCACGTGCGAGGGTTTTGTGAAGTGACTCGGAAAAAACAGTGAAAATTTTTGCATATCTCATTTGCTCAAGGGGGTAAAAGAAAAACAAAAAGGATAATTCGCCGTTCGAAAAGTTTTAAAAAAAATCATTCCTTGGATAACGTAAATGGGATTATAAACTGGAAGAATGGGCACCTGAAAACCTGGATTTTTCTTCGGCTTTTCGAACCTGGATACGCATTTAAAAAAAACTTCCAAGGTTAGTAATATTTACATATATGTACTATTTCTCGAGTGTTGTTGCATTGCTGCAGCTCTGGAATGTCGATCCGCCTTGACACCGACATTTTCCGAAAGCGGTCTCCGCGAAATTTCATCGCGATTCCCTCGCATTATTGCGTTGCGGGAATTATTTTTCACCTCTTTCATAGTCAGATGGCTCGGGGAAATATTATAATTATAAAAATAAAATGTATATCGATAATATGGAACCGTTCTTCCGTGATGTTGAGATAGCCATGACCTGACTGACCGAATACTTCGAGTTTATTTACCTTTGAATCTTGAGAACTACATAATTGATTTCCGGTATATCGATATAAACAAGAATTATCGGCAGGAAGCCGTGCAAAGGATCGAAACTCGAAAGGAAGAAACGCGAAGGAGGAGGGTTTGGACGATAAAATCAAGGAGATGATGTGTCGAGGGCTTTGTTTTGAAGACACCTTCCGTCTTGTGAGCCATCCAGAGTTCACCGAACTTGTTCCAAATTGAGGGCTGGCCATTCCGGGCGGCACAGACGAATCTTCCAGTGAAATGAAGCAAAGGAGAGAAAAAAGTAAAATGAAATAAGAGCCGCATCGCATCCGACAGGTTCTTTTCTTTCCCGTCCCGGATTCCCCTTTTCCGAAGCTTTGCCGATGGCCAGTCATCGCATCAGGAAGAGAGGCGGGTGGACGAAGCGACCCCGCGACAGCAGAGGGTTTTTCTTCGGGAAATCGAAAAATCGAAGGATTTCTCCCGATGGAAGATCCCACGGGAAGGCATCGGCCCTTATTTCGTCGCTCGCAAAACCCCCCCCCCCCGAGTCCGAGATCAACTTTCGAAGCGAGGTGCGACCGACAGCTTGATCCGCCTCTGACGGGGCGCACCAAAAAAAAAAAAAAACGTTTCTCACGAAAGGGAAAGAACCTGAAAGAGAAAATGTTGAGAGGTTTTCAGGTATCAGGAATGTGATATCGAATAACGGTGCTCTTATGCAACTCTAAAGGGGTCGGAAAGAATAAAGAGATGTGAAAAAAAGAAGATGAAAGGCAGAAATTTTTTTTAATAGCTACCGAGGGTATCTCCAGGTTCGATCCTTTTTTTTTTTCGCGGGATCGCTTTAAAACCACGTTTTACTGCCGCGGTGGGGGCAAAACGGAGGCTTCGCTCCGATGTTTTTGAACGCCCTTAAAGAGGTTCACGAATTCTCGCGGGCTTCAACTCCGGCGTTCGGTCCCGCCGCGTGCCGGAAGGCACGGCGAAGGACGACCGGAACTGAGAAGGAGCTTGCGCCGCGAAAAAGGTCCGAATTCGGGTTCCATGATGGTACCAAAAGTGCGAACGAACTGTTATTCAATGCTATGACTGTGACCTAGGCCTAGTTTGTAGACTTCAAGTTCAATGTCCTGGGATCGTGAATCCAATCAATGGCTTGGTCGATGTTCATAATCCAACTCATCGCTTTTTCTTCGTGTACAAATAACAGCGCTAATCTTATCGACGAGCAAACAAGATACAAATAATACCTTTTATCTTTCTTTTCTCTTTTTTTTTTTTTCACAAATACAAATTTCGAATCCCGGTTCGTTCCTGCTGGGAACGGTCAAATTTCATTATGCATTCAGCATTTCCGTTTTCTTGTAATAAGTCGATGAACCGTTTGACTCCATCGATGAATATTCAAATTCTCCTCGTGGTCGCTTCGGCTCCCGCTCCCCCCCCCCCTCGCTTTTCTTTTTCTTCGCGAGCTCTTTCGGCGTCGGGAAAATCGCAGGAGCCACAAAAAAAAAAAAAAAAGAAAAAAAGTCCGCGCTCTCGACGCCTCGAAGCTCGGACGCTCAAGCGCGGATTAAGAAAATCTAATCTCGACGCACATCACGTACGAATCGGAATCTTAAAAAGAACCGGGTTCCGTCGGCTCCGGCGCCGAAGCACCCGGTCTTTTTATGTCGCCCTCCCTCACTAGGTCATTCGTTTACTGTGTCATATGCTATGCAATGGGTCATGGCAATAAGTTTACTTTCACGGCCCATTGTTTTACTCTCTAATGTCGGGTGCCCACCCTTGATCACATCACGATTCCCGGGTAATGTCACTGTTATTAAACTGCCAATTTCAATAAATTATTTGCGCAGAGCGCTCCTCGGACTCCTATTGAGGTCTTTCGGATGCGCGAAACGAGGGACATGGCGCTTTTCATGTATCTCATCTCATACCTGAATGCTGCATCTCCGTTCAAGGAACGCAGCGTTCCATCGACGTTCCTTAGTTCCTTCAGCTGCTCGTGACTGATACGCAAACGAAACGCGTCTCCCCCGGAGGCCTTGCCCAAGGCCGCAGCTGAAATTGGACCGCACTTGGAAGCTGGATTTCAAATGATGGTTTTTATTTTCATCCGCGGCTCTCAATTCAATTCAGTTTATCAGAATTGGATCTTACTTTTCTATAATTTTACGATTTTCCAGAGATGTTAAATAATCGCATTAAAAAAAAAAAAAAAAGAAATAAATAAAAAAAAAAAAATATTCATTTCCGAAGATTTTTGAGATTTAAATAAATGCGTATATCTTTTCAAGTTCTGCTAACGTAAATAAGTTTAAATCTATTTTATCGTTATTTTACATCTTCCTTACTTTTATGGATTTTTATTGTAAAAAGCAAATATATATATATATATTTAAGAAACTGAATCTATTCGAATTAGGATCGATTATTTTATTCTAAATCCATTCAGTTCGTTTATTTTTGTCCGAATTTATCGGCGTGCCAAATTGCCATGTTCAATAACATCGGTCCAATATTTTTATATTTATTTTTGGTGCACAAATTTTATTGCTCGCCACTCGCGAATGGTACAGTTTACTTTTTTCTTTTTTTTGAGTCTCCCAGGAACCTCTTTTACGGAACAACTGTCGACTAAGTGCGCAAATTCGAATATTTAAAAGTTAACTTGACGGAGGTTATTTTTCGACATTTGTTAAAACTGCTTGGTAGTGCGACGATGAGATTCGGCGCTTGCCGGAAACGTGAGGTTTAACTCCTTTTGCCGGTTTCGTCAGCGGGGCCTTAGCCCCGGAAGCGCAAGTGCCTTCGAACGCCCCGCTCGCAATCGGTCGTGCGTTCGCGTGTTGTAAATTCTCGTATCGGGCATTAAAAATGAAGGCGCAGTCTAGTCGGGTGAATGACCGACCGAATTATACGGCTATCGTAAGAAGAACGAGAGACGTCGAACGTTTCAAGCGAACAATTCTTTCTTCTTACTCCGATTGCGCTCCTTTACCGTAAATTGATTATGAGTTTGGTTCCCATCTAAGTCGGTGACCCTTCATTTTTAAAGCGCAAAAAGGCCGTAAAAGGGGGAGGGGGAGGGGAAAATCATTCGGGATGACTTGTGAAACGCGGAAAGACCATTGACCGATAAGCAGGAGATGCGCGCGGGGATTCCCCCGCGAGAGCCGAGCGGCGGTCGGGAAAGCGAAGGGCGGAAGGCAGCTTATTTTAGGCGCAAATAGGGATGGCGCCTGCAGAGCTTTCAATTGGGACCCTCGGGTATGAAAAAGACGATGGTTCCGTTGTCGCGGGCTGCCCCCGCAGAAATTCGGTCTGAAGGTTCTGCGGGAAGTGGCGTTCGCTTTCGCTTCCGCCGCCTTAGAAGCGAGGAGGAATCGAGATGTTGACCGTTTTTCGCGGTCGATGCGTTTTTAAGCGAGATCGCGGGCAAAAACGTGGGAACGGAACAAGATTCGATGAAATGATTCGAAGCGGGAATGAAAGCGGGAAAAGCGGGTAAAGGAGGAAAATGCAAATTGCGTGGCCTGGCGCAACAGACGGGGAATTGACGCGAGAATCGCCTCGGAAAAGAATGCAAAAAACGGAAAGTGCATCGGGAGAAATCGGGAGGAGGGCTTCCGCCTGCGTTTAGCCTTCGGGAAAGGCCATCAGCGAAAGCTTCGAAAGCTCCTTGGTGCCCACTCTCATGGTGAGCTTTCGATCTGCACGACAAACTGCGAGTCGACGCGAAAAGGCGTTCTCGGGACACGCGGAGGGGGCGACCATGCAGGGGAGAGACGGAGGGAATGGGCCGGGGCTCGTCTCGATACGTGGCACGAAGCTTTAGCATACGGTGCGCGGTTCAAAATGGTTCGCGATGTTTCTTCCGAGATCGGGGTAGTCGGGGGGTGAGTTTTGCTACCCCAGCAAGTCGGATTACCGGAATACGAATTGTCCGTGGTCAGTAATATTTGAGTCGGCTGAAAAATTTTTCCTCGGTATTGTTTCCCTTGCCCCCCCCCTCTACGCCCTCCCTTCCATGAAAGTGTCGGGAGATCGCGGAGCTTTGCCGTCTTTCAAAATTAACGCCATAAAAATGTGCGGCAAATAATTTTGCGGACGGAACAGCCGCGGTTTTCCGGTTTCGCCTGGTCCAGGACAAAGTCGTCCACGGTCGCGAAATTTCTGGTAAGATTTGATTTTGAATGTCATTTTCGAATGTTCGAGTTGCCAGCCATCGTTACATTCATCCATTTTGCATCCTTTCCAACCGTGGCTTCCTTCCACTCGAAATCCCGAAACTTGCACAGATTTCCCGACAGCTTTTTCTCCCGAATCGCCCGAGATGGTGACGCAGATGAATTATGCAACTTTTGCCTCTGACGCTTGCATGTGACATTACATTAAATTCTGATGCATTTACCGGCTTTTTGCTATTTTCGCCGATCTCTGAACGAGGTGCTTATGCATTTTCCTCATTTAAAAATAAAAAAATTGCCAATTTACAATTTTCATTAAGCGAACTTTGTAATTTGTAATCTTCACCTATATTTTATTTAAAAAATCAAACGTCCGACAAATGTACATATTTTCCTTTCCCATTTCGTGCAAAATTCTTGCAGCTTCAAAAATATCACGAAAGCTTAAATGAAAGTCGGCATTCCTTTAATTGCGTCTCGCATGTACCAGATATTAATGATCATTTCGTTGTGAGAATTATCTTCCTAGATATAATTCATTTCAAATTGATGTAAATAGCAAGCTCCTAAACGAAATAGCAATACGGAATACATGACCGCAGGAATTTATTACATAATAATGTGAATGAATTTTTTTATTTTGCTTGTTTAACTTCAAACAAAGATCGTGAATAAAGCATGTTTTAATACATCTAATAACGATGGAGCTTCCAAAGAGTTTTGCCTGTTAGCGACTTGCGCATATGGCTTCTGCCCGTGATTATCGTGTTCTTTCATGAAGATTATTTCGCTTTTTAGCTGATTGTGAGCTAAGAACCATTTAAATCTTTGTTAAAATAGGTTTGACGAACTAAAAATGAAATGTCATCATATTTTTTGTAAGAAAAAGGAACGAATTTGAGATAAAGCACTTTATAAAACCTTTACGCATCAGATGAATTGTTCAAATAGTGTAACACAAGTTAGATCAACTATGTAAATAGCACGGCTAAAGAAATTGTTTTTTGACGTATCTCGACAACTGCTAAAAGAACACCGTAAGAAACACTGTAAAGGGTTAAATTTTAAAATGATTCCGATTACATTCATACTTTATTTTTTAAAGTAACAATATGTAAAATTTTACATTTCCGTCAGCTGAACAAGAAAGACGACTGAAGCTTTCGATTCAAAGTCCACAGACATGTTTCCCTACTTCCAGTCTTTTTTTCTAATTTAAAGTTAAACGTTAATGCTTTCTTCCATATAAGAAAGGAACAATTGAAATGTTTGGCCAGATTGCAGCGGAAGAGGAGGAAAAAAAAAAATCGCATAAACTGCATTGTGTAAAGGGCAAAAGGATGCAAAAGGATTCTTAAAATTTAACTCTCAGAAATTGCTGTCCGGCTGCAGCAATTTCACTTTGTCTGTCAGTCAGACGAATAATTCTTTTAAATATTTCAGAAACTTTATTATGTGCAACATAAAGAAAAGGAGAAAAAAAAAAAATGCAGTTCTTTGGCTTTAGACCAACTCAGTCAAGGTTTGCGAATATACTTCAGATCAGCTTCAACTGTTGAAAGCTTTAAACGCTCAACAGGAGAAGAGAGAAGAAACGAGAAGAAAAAAAAATGTCTTTAAAATAGATTTAATGTCAATGCTTTCGCTGGGAAAGCTCAAAAACATTTTCTTTTTTTTTTTTATTCTGGTCGCGGTGCATTTTTATTGCTTCGACCCACATCGGGCAGGATTCGCTAGCAATAACTCGGTGTAGGTCACACAAAAATTCTTGCACATGAGACGGGAAAATTCAAACGGACAGAAAACGAACTGTTTGAAGTGTTTGCCCGGCCACAAACTACCGAATTCAGTGTAACGGGTGAAGTGCGATAGCCGTGAGACAGCTTGGTCGTTAAATTACAAGTCCTGAATCACATTTACACACACGCAAATATATATATATATGCACACACGCACGCACACGCATATTTATTTTACCATTCATTCTCCGACCATTTTTTCGAAAGCCGAATCTTTCGGTCAGATGAAAATGAAAGGATCTCCGAGATGCTGTCGCTACGATCGGGAGATGCATCTTCATCCCGAGTCGCGTGAACCGAAGAGAGTCTGCGGTCGCTTCCCGCTCCGTTTTCAGGTTCGGTGCCTCGAACCTGGCCGGCTACGGTTGCGGGACCGGAGACACCGACGTCAAAAATGAAAGCGTTCCGTCTTCGATCGTGTCGAAGCAATATTTTTCAGCTACTGCCGTGATTTGTTGATCGAACCAAATGCGCGTCCCAGTGTGGAATGGATAAACATGCCAATCTAACGATCGGCTTGCGTTTTCTCCTCTTAAATTTTTTGCGATCCCTCCTCGGCCGAACCGAATCGACTTTTTCAGGTGCGCTTGCGATGCCTGAATGATACCTTGGAATAAACTTACGAATTACGTGTTTTTCTTCGTTTGAATATGATATCCGAAAATACTGACCCATCGGTTGCTATCGATCTTGTTCCTAAGCAACGCAACAACTTCGCCAGCGGCTTTATTGTCTCACTCTTCATGTCTAGAGTCGAATTCCCCTGCTGATTTATTATCAATACACGTGTATGGTAATCCTAAGGATGTTATTTAACACTCGAAGCAACATTAAGCTCGAACATTTTAATAGTTACTTTAATTGGACCTCTACCTTGAATCAAATACGAATGCTAATTTACGATAACGTTCAAAATATACAACCTAATCTTATATATATATATATATATATAATTAATTTTCTCATAAAAATCAAATTTCATTGAACGTTAAGAAATTTCATGGAAACAAATAAAATAATAGCAAAAGTTGATTCTTTAAAAACCTGAAAAATGAATCGCGAAAGCTTTTTGACTGAGAAAATCTTTCTTTTTTATTTATAAATTACATGAATACAAATAAATAAATTTTTCGTTATATTATTTTATTTTCTATCAACTTGAGATAATTTTCCTGAAATCGGTCAAAATTTAAGCATAAAGTCGCCCAGTGTTACATCCAAATGTGCAACTGCCTTCTATAATTTGTTTTTTTACAAATGACATTGAAAATTGCGATACGCAAAAAATTTGCAATAAAGTAAAACTTACGTTATAAAATATTAGAGCCAAAAAACATTTATTTTAAATGAAAGAAAATATTTTCTTCATATTCCAG
>JAOWBB010000011.1:4196592-4222106 GCA_028565995.1 Ricinus marginatus
GTCAGAAGACAGATACAGTTAAAAACAATCGTGGAATAAAATGTATAAAATTGCGGACTTTATACATGAAAACTAAGCTAATTCGAAAGATTCAGAAAAATATTTCGGTTGATGTAGAAATTTTGAAAGTGCAACTGAAGTTCATAACTTAAAATTTTCAATCACATTTAATAAAATTTCGGCCTATTGATAAAACAACAAAACAATTTGAGTGATCGATTTTTTGAATTTTCAGAAATTTTATTTTATTATACTTTTTTAACTTAAATCCCATGATTTCATTTACAATTTACTCGTTTGTATCAATCAGAAAGCTAAGAAAATATTCTTAAATAATGAATTATGATATTTACTTTTAAATTTTCCTTGAAGATTATGAGACTCCGGATATAAAAACAAAAGGAATTTTACTATTTACAGCAGAACCTAAAATTAAAAAAAGTTATCTAGACAAAAAGGAAGAAAATATAGGCATTTCTCAAAGTTATTTCAGTGTTCTTTTCAAAAGAAAATAAAAGTTTTGTTTATATGAAGCTGAAGGCAAGAAATAACAATCGAAATTGAAAAAAATGCGAAAATTCAAAATTATTTTCCGGATTAAAATTTCAGAAGAAAATTTGATTGAGCAAAAGCACGCAAATTTTCCGTTCCTATTCGGGTGGAACATCCCCAAATTTATTTTTTCCCAAATTGATTCCTTTTTTACGAATAAAAAAAGTTACTCAGCACTCTTCTACAGACCAACTAATTCTGTATGCATTCACATAATATTCATGGAGCACTCCGTGAAAACTTGTAACAATCGGCAAGTCTATAACATTAGAAAAAAATTCAAGTAGTATTGTATTTTCTTATTGTTTTTTTTTAACGATATCTGAAATACGAAACTAATATGCTGAATCAAAATTTTCAATAGGATTTGTTATAATTATAGACGCTAAAGTAATTTCCATTATCAAATTGTTATAAAAAGGTTTTTTTTTAAACGTAAAAGTCAACTAAGATTTGCAGCAAAATCGGCTCACATGCAAATGTAGCACTTATTCCCTTATATATGTGTTCCTTAAATAAAAAATCAAGAAAATATAATAATTTTTTTCTTGCTATACATTGCATTTCTTTTGATTTAATCTTGACTACTAATTTATTTAAAATTGAAAAAAAAAATTTTTACTGATTCTTTGAAAATTCATAGCTTTACAATTTCTAAAAAAATTTTATTCAAAATATATTTTATATTTTTTCCACAATTGTCATGAAATTAAACCGCCCCAAAAAAATTTAAATCAAAAATTCTTAAATTCATGACATTTGTTTTAATCAAATCTTTAAGGCAAAGTTTTTTTTATACTTCTAACTTTATATAAATCGGCTTAAGAAAAAAAATTTTTTTCCTGCAAATCAATAACCCTTTAAGGAATTAAAAAATAGTTGTTTAATAAGAATAATTGAATAAAAAATGCCTATAAGACAAAATTGCAAAAATTTTTTTAACCTAAGAATGTTCACTAAAAAAAATCACATAAATTCATTATTGTTTTACACGTCAAAATTGTTAATAATCAAAAATGTCATGTACTTCATACATGTATATACATGAAATTTAAAAAATATATTGATTTAATCATACCAATATTACATAATGTCAAATTAATTGTTATTCAACATTGACTGATATCTGTGTTAATAAAAAAAATTTGTTTTCTCAATCTTAAACAGGCGCTTATTACATCTAAATCGATTTAATATTTTGGATTCGAATTTTTATACTAATTTCCTTAATATATATATATATATATATTCCACTCCAATCTGAAAATTTTGCAAAAAATAAAATGTTTATACAATAAGATTGTTGTAAAGAAGGCTTCATTATGTCAAGATCCAAAATCCACCATTGTATGAATTTTTAAAATGCATTGAAATCCACACAAAAACCATTTTCTTGTCGCTGTTAAAAAAAAAAATTAATTTACAATAAATCGCATGATAAATCTTAAAAATTATATATATTAGTTTATTATTTATTGGAAATTTCTTACTGCATTATAATGAATTCATAAGTTATTTACTTCCAAAACAATATCACTCATATTAGAATAAAACTGTTGAAAAAATATAACTTTCACGTAAAAATATTAAAATAATCCTAATTAGCTCTTTATTGGTTACTATTTTATTTAATGGTTATTAAAAAAAAATTTAGTGACAATCGTTTATTTCAATATATTTATATTCTACCTTTTATTTTTGAAATAATTAACTTACCCTTTCATTTGGTCGATAACTGATATCCAATGCCGAAAAATTTTTTTTTATTTATAAACTGACGTTCAGTTAATTTTTTCCAAAAGAATCTGGTACTTCAGAGAGAAGTCACGAATGTAGCACCACAACACAGTTTCAAATTAAGAACATAAAAACTGATTTTTTATTATTTCTATTTAATATTATTATTTCTTTTGATTGAAAAAAGTTGATTAACTTCACTTTATTTGCTTAATTCACATTTTTAAACTGTGTACAAAGTTCATTTATCCAACTGTAAATGAAATTTCTTTAAAACGATAATTAAGTCCTTAAATTTCACTCATTTCATTTTTAAATTAAATATATATAGACTTTTAAAAAAAATAACTTAACGAAACTAATCAACTGATTCAACCGACTGTTCTTTAGGACCGCAGTCCGTTGAGGGAACCTTTGTCACAGACACACTAATTGCTTTCGGTATCTTTGGAAAAGAGTCATTTGATTGCCCATCCTCGGCCTCCCCGACGCTCTTCTCCCATCCGTTGGCGTCCTCTGCTAGACTCCTCACTTCACTAATAAGCGGAAATATTTCATTCCCATTTTGTTTCTGCTTTATTTCCTGTATTTCCAACTCCGAAGACAAATTTCTCAAATCGAAAGCATCCTCGGACAGTTTAACTTTACTTTTATGCGTCGTGTCTTCCTTCATTTTGAGTGCCTTCGCTTGATGCTCTAAATATTGCTTTTTTCGAATTTGCATTTGCTGAATTCGCCGAAATTGAGACAAAGTCAAGTGAATTGTTTTCCCTCCGGTGGTCACTTGCACGAGGCTCTGCTTCTGCCCGCCTACTGTTCGGTTTAAAATAACCGCTCGAGCGTGATTCGACGGCTTCACCGTTTGACTTTTGGATGCTAAATTTCTTAAATTTTCATGAATCTTTGATGTCAATGCCGTGCTATTTTGCGAAGAGTTTTTACCAATTCTGACCGGCAGCGGAAGGTCGTTTGGAACGCTCGTAATTGATATTTCCGGTTTGGGATGAATTGTACCTGATTTTGCAGACTGATTCATTGATTTTAATAAAGAACCAATAAAACCAGAATTTGGGGACTGATTACTAGGACTCGGAATATTTTGAACGGTTGCTTGTATATGACTCAAAGGAGAATTTTTAGGGAAACCCTGAACTAACGACGTCGGAGGCATTGGTGTTAATGTGAACGGTCTAGATTGTATCACACTTGATTGGATTTCTTGCAAATTCCTTGTTTCAGTTTTTATTGGCTGAGGCAATATACTTAAACTAGGTGAAATATCCACAGGCTTTTTAACAGGATTGTGAATTCCTTCATATGATCTGATCCGATTCTGGACACTTGATATGTAATTGATAGCTTTCGGATCCGCATTTCGCGAAATAACTAAATCACCATTTCGAAAATATTTTTCTAGTAATATTAAATGTCTGAAAAAACTACTATGGTTGCCGTAAGGCATTTGCAAATTATAAAACAAATTTTTGGTCTCTGGATTGAACTGTATAGTAGTAGTGCACTTTTCGAAACCTTTTCTCGGAGTTTTTGCACTTTCATCTTCCGCCGATGTTTGAAGATCAAAATGAGCACGCAAAGCAAGTTCCGCTTCCGTGGGAAAACATTGGATATCACTGGGTCTTGTACCATGTCGAACATCTTGACCAATATTTAAATTTCCAAGAGCTCCTATATTCAAATTACCCAACTTAACGTGGATTTGAGTCGGATTGACCTCCGTAGTTGAAGGCGTGATGGAGACTCCTCCAAAATCTAAATTCCCATTCGCCTTGGGAGGAATATTCATATGAGATATTTCCTTCATTTCATTGTCTTTTTCGCATTCATTGGTTTTTTCTAGCTCTTCCATTGAAACTTCCGTTTCGTTGTCGGATTTTGTACCCTCATTTGTAACAGTTGCAGTTGGCTTAGCTGCTTTTCTAGTTCTTTTCCCATTTTTATGATCCGTCCTGCTTTCTCTTTCAGGTTCTCCTTCAGAGTCAGGCACTTCAATCTCATGACATTGAAGAATTCTGAAGAGCAGAACAAACTTATAAAATTAGTGTCGCCATAAATTAATCAACAAAGTGCAAATATTGTTCGTTATAATTTTATTTAATTTAAAAAAAGGATAAGTTTATTATTTCTATTTACATTGTCATATATATATTTTTAAAAGTTTGGATTAAATATATATCATTAATACAAACTATAAGAGATAAAAATATTATCTTTTAAAAAGAGAAGAAATCTCTTTAATTATATTTATATATATATGAAGAATATGTTAATTAAAAATTTATTAATTTTTTTTGATTTATTCATATCAATTAGCATTTATAAATATAAATGCAACACAAGAAATAATTTAAACTACCTTTTCCTACATGTTTCATAAAACTGGCGATGACTATTGGACATATCGCCGGGATCTTTACATTTGATCCTGATTGAGGCATAACAATTACAAAGTTTGCACAAAAAACGCTCTTCCGTTAAAAGAGTAGGTATACCGTCTGCGCTAAGTGCAGCATTTAAATCCATAATATCTGGTCCGACCTTATACATATTGACACTAGAAAAAATTAAAATAAATTATATTTTTAATTCTTTAAATAATCATTATTTAAACGTTTTAAATTAGACCATTTAATAAATTATAAAGCAAATTATAATAAATAACATTTTTTAAATAAAAATATCTTAAAATGTATAATTAATTAATTCATAGGTAATAATAAAAAATACATATATTAAATGAAATATTTTCCAAGGATAAGAATCATTCCTAACCTAGTTAGCCTTTTTTTACAAATCCCGCAACTCATAAAATAATCTATCCAATAAATATGCCTGTTACATAATGTCACCAAATGACCAGGTTGAAGTTTCTCGAGTTTCCCCTGATCCAAGATAATTTTTCGTCCAATCGATTTTTTAAGTTTAGCAAACCATTTTCTTCTCACATTATGCTGAGAATCGGCGTTGCAATTACGAGCACAACAAACTTGTTTTCGTCCGTTAAATTTTCTCCTCTCGCTTTTTTTCTTCATAAAGGTTGGACAGTTTGATTTCTTATCCACATGACGGAAGCAAGCATCGCACAAGCAGGAGTCAGCGAGCAAATGAGTTTCCACTAATAAAGTGAGAAAATTTAGTTAAGTTTTATTTTCACAAATAAATTTTAGATTATAAAGAAATTTATATAATACTGCACATTATTTTGAAATTCTTTTTGAAATTCTAAATTTCTGCAAACTTATCAAAAGTAAATTTTTAAACCATAAGTTAATCAGGAAATTGTATTTCGACATACATGAAGATCGCTTAAAATTTAAAACTCACTAGCTAAAATATTTCTTCTTTTATGGGCATCTTTCAACTGAGCAATGTGGCAAGGGGTGTCCAGAAGTCCAAATTTTCCAAAACAATAAGTGCAAACATCGGAACACATTCTGCCGGGATGAATCGAAAAAGATGATGCCTTTTCTGGAATAACCAGTGATTTGGCTTTCCCGTTTCCATTTTTATTGTCTTCTTCAAGATCCTATTAGAAAAAATTATTTGTTAAATCACAACGATTTGATTCTAAAATTAACACAAATATCGGCAAAATTATGCAAATTTAAATAATTTTTTTTCTAGAAAATTAATTTTTAAAAATTAATTTTTTTTCTAGAAATACTAGAAATTAGTAATTAAATTCTAGAATCCAAATATTAGGAGAAATTTCAGTTTTAATCAATTAGCTGTGAGCGACCTATCTGTAAAGGGTATTCATAATTTGTAAGCAAAAAAATATTTATTTTTCAGTTATCTTAAAAATTTTTTATAGCTTTTTATATTTATTTTCCATCGAATCTGACTAATAATTTAAAAATTTTTTTTAAATTTATAGACATTTTTTAAGAGTTTAGACTTTAAGCTGGATCCCAACGAAGAAGTAAAGAGAGTGAGAATCACTCAAAATCCCAGCCTTTATAAAAGGAACAACGAAATATAAATTTTGACAAAAAAATATTTCTTGATTTCTACTATTCAAAAATGGAGTGCAAAAGCTCATGGCTTAATTATTATCGATTTAAGGAAATACAATAATAAATGGTAAACTATTTCATTAAATAAGTATATTTATCAGTCGAACATTAACTAGGTGAAAAAATCTTTTTCAATAGAAGAAAAAATTTTAATCTGGCATAGCACGGTGAAAGTTCTGAATATATTTAAAATGATAGTTGCATTTCTCCATAACTTTTTTTCACATAATTGTTTCCTAACGAGTTTTTTTTACACCAGAAAATATAAATAAAAAAATAAATTCATAACAGATATTTATATTATTTTATAATATTATCTTTTTTCTTTAAAATATGTGCTATAAATATTTTTTTTAATATATACATATATTAATATGTATATAATATATGCTTTAATTAAAATTTTGACAAAGTCTCGACCAGTTTATGTATAGTTTCTTTGCTTTACATCAATATAATTTTCTTGAATATATTAATAAATCTATAATTTCTCCTTCTATAATGACTTACTTCCTTAGAAGTAACATCAATATCCTGATCAAAGTTAGTTTGTTCCTCGGTTGTTCCATTAGCAGAAGAACTGCTACTCGATGCTTTGTAAATCATTTTCATTGGAGTTTTCGAATTTCCTTTCTTTTCCTGTCTATGAATCTTTATGACAGTTTTTAAAGTTCCCGTATAATTTGCGCTTTCAGACTGACACGAATTATTAGTATCTTTCTTTTTTTGAGCATTCTCGGCAGCTGCTTTTAATGACTGTAAACCTATTGATAAAAAAAAGATTCATTTACAATTTGTATTTTGAAATTTGTTCCAAATTATAAAAATTTAATAAATTGCAAACTTAATTATTTAAAAAAAATAAGGATAATAAAATTTTATTTTGCTATTATTTATGAATATTTGGCATACAATATTTTTTATAAATGTGAAAAAAATATATAAATATATATGGACTGCAGTTACTTTTAAGGTAGTAAATATCAGAGAATATTCAGGTTAATAACAACAAATTCTTCTGATATTTCTATGAATAACGTAATATAAAATCTTTTCGATTTCTTGTGTTTACGTTAATATGAATTAAAAATAAAATATAATAAGAATGTAATGCAAAATATAATAAATTAGTAATAAAAACAAGTTTTATTATGTATATATATTATAGATAATTATAATATAGATAATATAGATAAGGAAATCTATGGAAATTAAAATTTTATTTTCTGAAGTTTTAAAATTATTCTCGGACTTTATAAATCTCTGACAGAAAATAAAATTTTTTTAACTTAAACTTTCAGAATTATGAAAATATAATAAAAATATTGTTAATTTATGTGTAATTGAAAATGTTAAATGTAGTGTAATTTGGCATGTTAATTTGGTGAATATTTTTTGGATATAAACAGATATTATTTGGTTTAAAAATATAAACTAATGTTTTATTTGTATTATATTAAAATAAATCTTACCTAAGGCACTTAAGATAGTTTCCTTTGTAACCAAGTCTTCTGGACTTTCTTCAATGATTGCACTTTTCCTTTCCTTTTCCTCCACACTTTTCCTATCGAGTGACAGCCTAATTTTCTCCACTCTCACAGAATTTTTATCATCGGAATAAGGCACTTCCTTCGCCATTTTGCCGTCCCTCTTCCCGCCTGTTAATCCCTCCATAAGCTTCTTCAGGCTTTCGGATTCCGAATTGGAGCTCTCGACAGAGGTTCGCCTTCCGTTTTTTTCCCCGTTTGGATAAATCTTTCCCAAATTATCTTTTTCTATTTCCATTCCTATTTCTTCCATCAAATTTTGCCCCTTTTTCGATCCATCATCCCCAGTGATTATATTTATCACTCTCGGTTGATGTTCGCTTTCGTGATTTTTGTTAGGTGGAGATGCATTCGATCCGATTAGGATGGTTTTGATTTTGTCAGTCTTTAATTTTTTTACATCCTCAGAACTTTTCGAAAACTTCACGTCAGACAAATTCTCCCCTGCTATCGGTAGCGAGCTTCGTCTTTCGATCACCTTCTGTATTGATTCATAATCAATCGATCCTCTCCTTTGGTACTTATCCCGGGTGTCACACATATCCAATGTATGCCTCAGCGGCATATTTTCGTTTGAAACGTTTTTCTCCGTTGACAAATAATTACTTGAATATATCTCTGGATTCGAACCTCTTCTTTCGAACACCTTGCACCCCGAATTAGTGCTGACGAATCTTTTGCTTGCCACTAATCGTCTCTGCTCCCCCTTTGAATATTTCCTCGAGCGAACTTCCCGAAGGGATTTCTTGTGCTTCAAATCGGTTTTGTCAAAACCGATTAGATTTTCCGAAAGATTCCGCACGCTGTTCTGATATTTTCCCTCTTGTTCGGCTTTTTTCAAAGATTTATTTCTCTCCAGCAGCTTATCGATCACTGTGGGAGGCTTCGAGGGAGATTTCGATAAGTAATCGTTATTCTTAACAACTAGTGGATTCTTGATTTCGATTTTGTTTTTGCTTATATTAAAACACTGCGACTTTCGGATTAGATTAGGAATTTTACGATTAGGCATTTCCTTCAGGATGTTATCAACTTCCTCCTTGACTCTTTCCTTGTTAACGTGCTCCGGAGATTCGGACTTGACAACATCTAAGTCGTCGTCGAGCCTACCAGAAGATGAGCTAAATTCCACTTCCGATTTGGTTTGATCCAAATCCGAATCCAATCCCAACTCTCTCAGAGCCTCCTCATTTTCCTTCGAGAAACTGCAAACTTCAATGGCTCCTTTAGCTTTCGGAGACGAATATTTCATTTCCATCAATTTTTCGTTAATTTTATTTTTATTCAACAAAAACGAACTAGCAGTTTCAAAGGCTCCGAGGGTGTCGGAAATAGTGATTGGTTCGCTGCCCAGTTGTAGCACTACCTTCGAGTTACTTTCATCGTCGTATGTGGCTTTGGTGAGTCTCTCGCAAGAGATCGTTTTATAGAGTGATCGACCTTCAGTTTCGCAGCAGGAATTTTCCGGTTCCGAAAATGTCAGCTCCGAAACTGAGGTGTGATTCTGACGAACGTTTCTTAACGTTTTTTTCGTCCTCTTTAACTCCTGACGGTTTCCCTTCGAATCGAAAGATTCCTTCCTTTCCTTTCCCGATTCAAAGTCTTTCATCTCGTCAAACCTCCTTTTTAAATCAATCTTCCGGTCAGTCTTTTCCGCATCTCCCTGCACATCACCAAAAACTTGAGAATCCGAGTTAGATGTTTTACTTTTCAGCAACAGCAATTCGTTAACGTTCTTCGCCACGGGTATTTTCGGTAGACATTCCAGATTTGGAATATTTCTATATAGGTCGTTGGCAGAAGAGCCATCACTCAAATGAACTTCCCCTTCTAAAGCTTTCTCCGAAGCGGCTGTATCGGTTTGGGTGGAAGTTGTGAATCCAGCAGTTTTCCACCTTCCAACATCGGTTGCACTGTTTATTCTTAATGCACCGTTTGAATTTATAACAACAGTTCCGGTCGTTGTACTAATAAGAGATGTAGTCATTGATTCCGGTCTTTCCAAAAGAATGGCAGTAGTAGTTTTGGTACAAGATTGAGGTTGAATTATATTAGAACTCTTTTGGTAAAACAATTCTGTCGTGGACATATTACCAACGGATTTTTGAGAAGAATATAATATGTTACTGTTGGATGAATCTGTTAAGAAAGCTGGATTTGGTCCATTTAAACAAATATTTGAAGTATTTTGATTGCCAGGCGAAATAATCCTGCTGTTAGAGAGAACTATTCCACTAGGAGTGACTATAATATCACTCGGTGAAACTTTGGATCCAAATGTCGCCAAAGCTTGATCGGATTCCTCAACATATGACAGATTTCCGGCATTAACTGGGGGATTGGAATCGAAACTTGAATTTACCCCAGAGGTTGTGTTGTAGCTTCTAATTATCGTCGAATTTGTTGCTAATAATTTAAAATTTGGTAAGGACTGAACGAAGTAAGAGCTACCAATTTGATTGAAATTCGAAACGGTTGCGTTGCTCGCAATAGGAAGTACATTATTAGGAACAATTTCTTTAGATTTCATTTTTCTTCCCGGTTTATTCAATGCGTTCGTCCGAAGAATAATGGGCTTGAGGCGGCTATACTTCATCTTTGGACCTATGCAAGGCTGAACAATTATTACTGAAGAATCATCCGGGGAACTTGTTGTTTCAAAATGAAAACCAGGGACCCGCTTCCTCTTCTTAACATCATATGAACCTTTCTTCGCCATCTTCATCTTTGCCTGCCTCATCTTCTGATTCACTTTTTCAGAATTTCCTTTCCCAGTTGTAGTCGATTCGCTTTCGCCGTAATAGTATATGTCCTCTCCCCGAAATCTGCCATCGGTTTTTTTTCCGTCATCTTTCTTAACCAATCTCCTTTTGCAATTTCCTGTCTTTCCATCTTTCTTTGGCTCTTCCACGGAAATTAAATTCATCAATTCAGATGACTCCAACAATGGTAAATCAGATATGATACCATGATCGTCCAACCTCAGTCTTTCTTTTTCGTTTCTTATTTCTCCGGTTAAATCCATTTTATCCCCATCCCCGACATCTTTGACCGGAATTACCATTCTGTTGCTCTGCTTGTTACCTGGCTTATCATCCGGCATTAATTTTGTCTTTTTAAGTTTTTGCTTCTTCATCAACATGGCTGAACGAAGCCTTCTTTGTCCCCCCATTTTATTTTGAAATTTAAGTGGCTTATTCAATATTCTTTTGCTTTCTTTAGTTTCGTCCAAATCGTCAACAACCCTTTTCGGTCCCCTTTTCTTACTCGTGATAATGGTTTTCGGATCAGTTTGATTTTTTTTTGGTCTGCCACGTTTTAAAAATATCTTCTTTTTAACTACAACCGGAACTGCTTTCTTTTTGCGACCCACCTTTTTAACTACATTGGGACGGGATAAACTTGTTACAGATGCAGCATCATCGTTATTAATTTCATTTCTTCTAGATTTTACACTCATGCTTCGAACCGACAAGGTATCATCGTCAAGATCTTTGTCCAAGTTTTTTCTAGTTCTCACGAGTGTCGAGAAACTTTTCACTGAAATATTGTCATCATCTAAATCTTTTTCATTTCCTTTTCTTACTTTTGACAGAAAAAACCCACTCTTATCCTCCAGTAGATCGGAACCATCCGAACCTCCCTTTCTTGTTCTAGCAAGTTTCTCAGATTCCCCTGGGTCCTCCTCTTTATCGTTCATTTTCCTGTTTCTCGGCGTAGAAGGAGTGTTACGACCCGTAGCATTTTCCAATATGTCCTCAAGCTCCTTCTCTAAAAATGCTTTTTTTGACCTGAAACTTGTCGGAGGCGGAGTTTTTGCTGTTTCAACTTCCTCCTCCACATCAGCTACATTCCGTCTTTTTCTTGTCGTGGGAGTAACTCGATCTTCTTGGGAACTTTCCTTCTTCTTCTTCCTTCCTACGCTGATGTTCTTCACATCAACTTGAGGTTTGTTATCATTTAGTACTGAAGAAGCTGACTTTCTTCCTCTTCTTACTTTTGTTACTTCTGTTGACTTATCCAACTGAGAATCTTTATTAAGATGTTTTGAAATAGCCGATTTTCTTTCTTTTGCAGCCATATCTGGGAAAATTATGTTACATTAATCATCAATATCTAAAAAACGAAAAGACTGGTAATAATTATATAAATTCCATCTAATATGAAGGTCCAGAAGAAAATAATTAATTATTTTTAAAAGACATGCTTCACATTTAAGTTATGTTTATTTTAATATAACAACAAAGTTAATGTAAAAATGTATTTTAAATCAAATATATTTTCTTATATTTATGTTGACATAATTTCCTTTAAAACATGAATTTGTAAATAATTTTCAATCTTATTTAAATATGAACATTGGATATATTTGCTTTAAATTTCAAATTTTTTTCTGAATTTCACATTACATGATATTGAAATATAAAATGAAGCATAATTTCCTAGTATTATTTAAATAAATAAACAATAGATAAATAATTATGTGACAGGTAAAGGAAATATGTATAATTTTTTAGCAAAAAAATGAATAACAGAAAAATTATGACAAACTGACCGTTTTCCACAACTTAAAAATAGTAATAATTCATTCCAAGGTCATTCAAAAGCTACAGCCTGTAATTTGGCATCAATCCAAACAGCATTTTTTTTTTCAGCTATGAAAGGGTTGAGATCTTCTACTCTGCCATCAACAGAATATTACAACAAATAATAGAAGGAAAATGCTGCGTTAGTAATTATGTAGAATAAACGTCAACAGAAATACTGAAAATGCGCGAGCTATGAAAATTTTATTGCAAAAATATCATAAATAAACCTATTTTATCAGTTTAAACGTACGAAAGGTCTGTCTTCTTATATTCTCCGCAATGAATAATTTTACAAGAAGCTTCAACACCAACTTGTTGCTTGGAAAAATTCCCTAAAATACGTAAATAGTCCAAACATTTTATAACAAAAACTAAAAAGTTCAAACACTCAATGTGATTAAAACTCTTGGTTTCGACCCCTCCCATAAAATACACATTCAAATTTTATAAAATTGGAGGAAAATTAAATGATGACAGTCAACAACCCCAAATGGCCGGATAATCGTCATAAACAAAAGATGTCCGCAAGGAAAGAATACTATTAGTTTCTGGCCGTTGATTTTACCTGTATTAACTGTTCCTTATATCCGTTACATAGCGAATAATCGTTTCAGTCATGCTAATTTTATAAAAAATTGAAAGTCTTACATTTTGCATTACATTTTAACCATATAAAAACGATAAAGAAACATGAGAGAACACAAATCACAATTTTTTTAGGCTTCTTTTTACTTTTCTAAACACTGCCTTCTAAACCGGAAGAAATTACTCGTTTTACTCCACGCCCTACAACTTAAATTTTTTGCAGATTATACCTTTTTATTTTGCTTAGAATATTTATCAGTTAAATTTTATTGATTTAATTAGAAAATCAAGGAAATAATAATTAATGCTTTCTTCGTAGAAAAATAATTTTCGAAGATTAGGGACGCCTTTGATTAAGTTGGCAAGGCAACTAAATCTTGTAAAATGGCCGTCTTTGAGAATAGAATTTTTAAATATTTTCAATTTCATCAGAAAATCATAAAATGCATTCTTGAAAGAAAACAGAATCAGATATTGGTATGTATTCTGAATAGAGGCCACTTAAATTTAAGTGGAACATTACATTTCAAATCAGCTGAATTGTCTTAAAATTTAGCAATTTAGTAAGTTTATTGTACTAAAATTGGGCCGGAAAATTTAATTTTTAAGGAAAATTCGTCTTAAAATAACATATTTTATAATTTTTTAAAAATTATTTTTAATTAAATTTAATTATGTAGATGAAACAAGCAACTTCGCTTTTTCGAATTTGCTTTGGAAGTCAAAATTAGTTTAATATTGAAAAAAAATCGTAAAAATTTTCCTCATTTTCCTTGAAATTTTTTAGGCGGCTTTAATATTTTCCGCTCTGGATTGAATATAATATGAAATGGAACAGAAAAGAATTGTTTAATACTTTATTTGAGTATGAATTTTAATAAGAAAAATATCTTAACGTTAAAAATTTTAAATACTTCCATATGTAGAATTGTTTTACATTTTACAGTTTCCATGTTACTTCATTTCAAAGTAGAAAAATAATTTTAAAGAGATAAGATAGATTATTCAATTCTAAGTTCTTGATTATAAAACAATTTGCAAAAATAACTTTTAATAATATTTGAAATTTAATTTAATATCTACCAAGAGACAAATTTACTATAGATTGGTTCAATTTATGTGAATTTACACAATTATATATATTAATAATTTATTATACATATATTATTAATAATACATAATTTACACATAATTATAAAATAATTATAATGTTTGCAAGTTGTATTTTTTAGTAGTATAAAACTGCATTAATACAATTTAATATGAATTCAACATTTGGAAGTAAATAAAAATATAATTGATCTCCAAATAAGAAAGTAATAAAAAATTTGAGTGTTTTTCTGTTGATCAAAAATTGAAAATAAGATATTTACATCATCTTTTATTTCTTATAGAGATACAAATAATAACAACATTTAAACTTTAAATATTAATTCAGATGTTAAAAATATTAGCATTATTTTAGTAAAAAGTAAAATTTTTTTTATTCTTGATTCCATTTAATTGTAAATAATAAATACATATCAATTTGTTGTACAATTCATTGTTATTCACAAATACTTACAAATCTGATATATTATAAATGATAACTTGAACTTATCATGTTTAAGTTATATTTTTGGTATTTATCAAATCAATGATTTGCTAATGAGATAACAATCTTCATTCTTGTTCCCAACATTTGTATTTATATGGATTATATATTATGTCTTTTTTATTTAGTCAGTAATCCTTATTTAATAAATTTGTTTTTGATTTTACAAACATAGCTTCCCTAGATCATGGGGAAAAACTTTTTAATACATGTACTGTTTATATGAGATAGCATATAAAAAAACCCTAATAATTATTTCTTGAATTAAGATCTTAAAATATGAATTTAATTGATGGAGTAACATTTCTTTATTATAAAGTTGGATTTTAAAATTATTTGTTTCAATTTTTCAATTTTTTGAGTTAAAAAGTTGTTTTTCTTCCATTATTACAGGGTTAACTTTGATGTTTAAATTTTAAAAAATAGCATTTAATAAGATTTCTTACTTATCCAAGGTTAACTTTAATCTGTAATGTACTTTTAAAATAAATGCTTGCTTTTGGGCAATGATGGGAGAAAACTTACACAATAAAATCAATATTAAAAAAATATATTTTTCTTATTGATTAAAACATAATAATTTTATCAGAAAATGAAAAGGAACTTTATATGGTATTTTTTATATACATATATATGTATATATGAGTTCTCTAAAAATATCAGATGCTAATACAGTGATACAGCATTGAAATTTTATTAGATATTTCCTCCTATCACAATAAGTATTTAGACAAATTAAATTGTGTTACATAAGAATATATTGGAATGTTTATAAATTTAATGGTAAATGAAATTTTGTTTTAAGAAATTTGTGTGATCAAAATAAATCATGGCTAAGAGTTGATTGAAAATAATTTTATTTTATTTGAATTTTTTTATCACATATTAAAAAAGAAAGATTGTTTTATAAATAAAAAGTAAAATTTTAAAAATCTTATTGTACTTAAAAAAAAATTTTTTATCAAAATAAGAAAGATTTGAAATATAAAATAACTAAAGACTTTAAAATGTAGACTTTTTTTTAGAGAATATATAGAATAGCATAATAAAAATCGTAATTTAAGATTATAGTTTTAAGATAATTTTTTTTAAAAATTTAAAAAATGTTAATTTTTGCTAATTATAAATTTTCAATTGTTTCCAATGTTGTCCAGCTTTAGGCTAGTTCATTACCGATCTCATTTTAGACGTTATTATTATTAAGCAAAAGAATTGCCATTCTATATATTAAATTGCAGTTTAAAAATTAAAAATGCTGAACATTAACTGTTAGGAAATACAAAAAACTTAATTTATTTACAAAAAAATAATTAGATCCAAAATCATTAAGAAAATTACCAGGAAAAAATAACCCAGACACAGAAGGCAATTAATTATATATGATTAAATGAACGGAAATGTTATTTTAAATGAAAATTAAAAATATTTTCCCCAAGCAATTATTCTACTAAATAATTATTAAGAATTGAGCTTAAATGAAGTTATTTTATGACTTTTCTAAAATCGCTGCATAAGTTTATAATTGATTTATGTTATTAAAATTTTATTATAAATCTTTAAAAATAAAATAAAAATTTAAAAGAATATTAAATTTCTCATAAGAAAATTTAAATTTTTAAATAAATAATTGAAAATTCATGTATTATTATACATGCATATACACATAAAATTTAATGTGTATGAAGACAATGGTGAGACAAAAGGTTTATTTCTAAGAGCAAATTTAGCCTTAAATAAATAAAACTAACTTTTGTATTTCATAGAATTATATATATATAATATAAATAATTAAGAGTTTCAAAAATTATAATTTTTAATTCACAAACGTAGTGATGTAATAAAATGATAAATTATGAAAATAAAACAAAAATGCTTTCAACAGATTAAATTTACAGTCCACATTAATAGCAAAACGTTATGAGATTAGAAATACTCATTATTTTGGAGAAATCAAACAGTAAAATTACGAAAACCACGATTTAGAATCATATGGAGGATGAATCATAATTTTGAAGAAAAATGTTTAGATTTTGGTGCGAAAATGTGATTTACATCCGTCCCGAGAGCTAATTTATGTTAACTTAATTTGTAGGTAAAACGAACGAATTTTAAGGCTTCTTACCTGTCAAGAAAAACGGAGCATGGGGAGGAATACGAGTATGAGGTCACTTCCGACCCAAAGGAATGGAAATTTGTTGAAAGATTAATGCCGCTGAAGATCGTACCGAATTACACAATAAAAAGCAACTATCCATCAGGATGGCGGCCTCCCACAGGTGAAACAAAACTGAAGTTTTTCATTTGTCGCATTGTAGTATTCAGTTTCATTTGTGTCACTCATAATGCGGTAAATCCGTTCCAAGACCAAATTAATTTGGGTTTTAAGAAAAACAAGGCAACTGAGCCCCTCACTGGCACATTTGTTATCTCATATCATAAGATTAACTTTCTCGTGTCTAGAACCGTGGATCTGAGGATCATATTAACCTGTTTCATAACCGAAGTTCAAGTAACATACGAGGGAAATTATAAATCGCCTGTTTAATTTCCTCGTTATAGTCAAACACAAAGCAGAGAAAAGAGATTTGGCATTACTCTTGCAGTAATGTGTCTTGTAAGATAAAGATAGAACAATTGGAAAACATCTTGTAAACAAACATTTTTTCCAAAATTTTGTGGATAAATTTGTGTTCGCTCAAATTTAAAAATAAATATAGTCCACACGTTGAAGTCTTTAAATACAAGTTTTACATATTAGCTGCAGCTTGAAACCATCGAAGTAGTACCCAAAACAGTAGTTTGTACCCGGTTGTGAACCCAAAGTAGGAAAGTAAGCTCTATAATGCAATGAGAAATTGACACCTGGATAAAATCGAGTTCAACGGAAAAAAAGGCGAATCTATAAGAATATTGCACTGAAAAATATCACGTAAAAATAGCTATAACTTTTTATTGTATTGAAAATTTTTAGAAAATGAACTTAATTCAGCATGCTTTATAATGTCCATAGTAATCAGCAATTACAAATATGTTATTTCACGATTAAAAATTATGTGGCTCATGTTTTTGATTCTCTTAATATTTATTAAAACAGCTTCTCAGTCCCTTCATTAGAAAAAACGAGCGATTTTTTTTAATGGCTTAATTAATTTTTTCAGCCGACGCAGATAAGAGTCCATATTTTGTTGAACGTTCCAAAAACCACATGCTCCCAGTTTATTTGGCATGTTTCAACAGAGGAATTAATAAGGAAACGGTCATTAAAAACATTCACGGGGATATATTCAGACTACATGACGAGCTGAAGGATCATTTGGAAAAGGAGGAAGGAAAAATGGTGGCCTCTTGTGTCCATGAGGGAAATCGTAAGATATCCTTCAAGGGCGACCACGTTTATTACGTAGAACAATGGATGCTTAGCAACGGATTTTGATCTGCTGGAAGAAATTTCGCCTCATTTAGAGCTCAGTAAAATCTTGCAAAAAGCGCAATAAAGATTTACAATTCAACAAATTTTGCTTATTTGTAAAAGTTTGATTGTTCAAAAGCGTTGAAAAAGTAGTTGTTCGGTTATGAAATTGATTTTTAAGAATAACGAATTATATATAAGACGAAACACGCAACACCATTTATTTATGAAAGTGTCTTTTGAAAATAACTGAGACCACCATTTAGAAATGAAAACTACGGAAAATAAAAATGACATGATCACGAATGAGCCAGAGTCATCTCGAAAAATTAATTTTTTTTTTTCGAGAAATTAAAAATACGTCTATAATTCTTTTACGTTAGCAGTATATTGCAGAATCAAGTCTTAAAAAACATTGATGCTATCCATTCAAGCAAAAGGAAATCTTGGCGTACTGACCACGTCCAAATTCAATCAAAATCATCGATTAATACGTTATAATATAAAATATTTATTTTCAATAGAAAAATTTTTTTTACCTCATACTCTGACATTTACTTCATCCTTTTATTTTTTAATTTTTTATTTTACACGGAAGTAGAACTACCTTCGGTGATGCTCTGTCGCCAAGTATTTTGGAAAGGAATTTTGAGAAGTTTAACGCGTGTATTGGGCAATGCTTCTTTTAGCATTTCAAAAAGTTCATCAATAGGTATAACGGTGATTGGAGTTGGATTTTTCGAGCCAGCCACGTTTTCTTCCTTCGACAAAACGGGATCGTCAGCTTTACGCACTTCGGGTAAAGGAACTGGCTTTAAAACCTAAAAAAAAAACAAGATAGAAAAAATTTCTTAATATCAATAACTTTACTTTATGATATGCAAATTATTTTAAAATTTAACATTTTTCACATTTTCCTTTAAAAAATTAAAGACAAAAATATTTCGATTGTTTTCGTTTTTTTTACTTACCGGAACACTATTGCCCCCACTTTTTTTCGATCCTTTTCCTTCGCATTGATCGACAAATAATTCCGTAACCTTCAAAAGCTCCATTGTGACAACCCAAACAAAATGAGTCAAAGTTTTCCAAAGTTTAAAAGCCCCGCAAAGAATTATATTATTTGTCGTGGCGGACTGAAAAAAAATTATGAACAATATACAAAATTAACTCTTGTAACTGTTAGCTTAACTATTTCGGAATTGTCAAATAATTTCAAAACCGATAGTTATCGTTGTAGTAAAATGAAAAATTTTTATTATTTTCATGTTAAAATAAAAAAAAATATATATAAATACTTGAGTAACATAAGTAGGTATCAGCAAAAGACGTTTAATGTTTGCACAAGACGCAAGAGCTTCGTCAAATCCTGGTCTAATATCGAAATTAATTAATTCCAGTTGCATTAAATCATTTAACTTGCTCATTTCGTAAAGCATTTCATTTGTCGAACACTTCCATGGACCTTTCTCCAATCTTATTCTGTAATTAAATAATCAAAAGTTGATCAACTTAGTTTAATAATACGGAGGAAATATCGCCGAATCACGTATGCAAAAAAGTTTTATAAAGCAGTTTACCTTTTTAATTTGAGAAGCTTTGCAATGACAAGAGTTGGGAAATTTTCTGGCAAGTCAGAACATTCCCCCAATTCGAGAGCTTCGAGAAGATGAAGCTTCCCTATGTAATGAACCTCGACCGAACCCAAATTCTTAACCGAAGTGAGAGAGAGAGTCGTAAGTGTCTCTGACAAATCTGTGAGGGATTTAAGGGAACCCATTAGATGAAGTCCGAAAAAACTTTTCATTCGTAGCTCTTTTAAGCTTTTCATTTTCGATAAATTTTCTAATGATATTTTCTGATGAGTTGTTTGATCTCTGAAAAAAAGAATAAAAATAAATACTATAAAATTCCACATTCACAAAATACAACACTTAAAATGCATTTTAAAATATTTTTTTTAAGTTTTCTTAATCTTTTAAAAATCAATATTTCTTTTATTTATTTTTATAATCATAGAATGAATATCTATGATTGCATTGTTAGCTTCAGAGAAATAATTCATATTCTCCTATATTACCAAAAAATTAAGAACTGTTTCACTTAATTTGAATAAAAGGCTGCGTTAAACGAAAAATAATTTTGCATTTTTAATTAAAATTAAAAGATAGAATTTTTATAATGCAAGAAGCAGCGTATGCACGCGTTGATCTTTATCAATAACATTCCCTTATTGTGTACTTTTGATGTTGATCTTTATAACAACTTTTTTGCCGCACTTTAAAATTTATCCGTTTTGAAACAGTTTCAAATAATGAAAAAAGAAAAAATTGAGACATGATTTTAAACAATTTTAAATCTTGTATCTATTGAAAAAAAATCCTGAGTCGAGAAAGGCTCAACGAGCTGTACACAAAATATATATGTTCAGAAAAGAAATGGCCTGAAGAAAAGCAGAGACTATTAATCAACCTGAATTAAAATAATGGGTTTAGTTGCGTATGAGACAAAAAAGGTAGAACAGAAATAGAAATCATGCACGCAGACTGCGAACAACCTGACAACTTAACAAAGAAAACGAAGTAGCGGATTTTTCAATAAAGATCAAAATTGATATAAAAAGATAACAAGATGATGCACTAATGCTTGAAGAATAAAACGCACAAAATAAAGCTTAAAATAACATGATCCATAGATGGCTGAAAAGAAAAATCAAAAATACACTGAAATGAATACATCAATTTCCAAAATTTAAGTATTAATAATAATGATAAATAATAATAACAATAATAAATAATAATAGTATCAGTAATAATAAATAATAATAATTCTTAATATTTAAAACTAAGGACAACTAAATGAAAGTATTTTTTTTTTGTGTTTTTAAACTCCAAAAACAAATTATTTGAGTTTCGAAAAAAAGATATTTTTTTTTTGGAATCTGTTATCTGTCAAGAACGATGAACAATTTAAACTTACTTTACACCTATCATCTGAGCATTGAAAACCAACAAATGTGGACAAGCATCAATTATCTGTTCAATAACATTCACCGAACTTCGGCACATATCTAAACGTTCTAAGCATTTAACACTTGAAATGTTTTTCGAAAACGTCATCCACATTTCTTCGGTTTCATCAAGGGAAACCAACATTTTCCGCAGATCGAGGTGCTTCGTTCCATGCCGTGACAGGGAATCCGTGAAACCTTTCCAATCTGAGACTTGTGAATTTTTCATTCGCACTGTTCGCCACTATAGACAAAAAAAATTCATCTCAATAAACCTTCGTAAAATTTACTCTGCAATATTTAAAAAAAAGAAATTAAATTCATAAAAATAATTTTACTATAGCTATTATTGACTCACCAAAGACGAATGACCTGCGATATCTCGCCACAGACGACACACTCTTCCGGCCCTTAACAATTCTTGTACCTTGAGGTATTGGAATACATTGAGAAGTGCCGTGTAACTGAAAGCACCAAAATAACTTTCGAATTATTGAAGCTAAACACATTTTAAGGCAAAATAAGTTTCCCTTTTTAAGAAGGTATCTATTTTTAAAACCAGGAATGAGTAAACAGAATAAGGAAAATAACTTAAGAACTTTTCTAATAAAGCATCTTTAGGACAGTCTTCGAAAATTATTATTATTATTATTTTTATTATTGTTACATTATTATTATTATTATTATTATTATTATTATTATTAAATTATTATGATTAACCATCATTTTCCGGAAAACAGAAAAGCTGAAATAAAAAAAAACTTGTAAAAGAATCTTTTTCATTTCAATAAATATAGTTAACTTAAAGATGGCATAGAAATTCAATGTCGGTTTATAAAGCTTAAATTATAAACATATAGGCAAAATGTTTCTCAATGCTTTCCTTTGTGACCTTACTACTTGTGAATATACATTCTATTTCGAAACGGAAAACCTAACATATAGATTCCCAGCAGCTTACAACAAATTAAACTCGCAGCAAGCCTGTTAACAACCAGTCTAAAAGGATTGTTAATAATATTCCAAAGAAATTGTGAGTGAAATAAGTATTTTTATCTTAAATTATTATCATAGAAAGCTGGAGGGTGATATGTGATAAACGATATGAAGGTATATATATTTGAAATCAACATTCACCTAATTGATGAAAAATAAATTTGACGAGAGATTTCCCTCGGGGATCGTAAAACAAAAAAAACTTAGTTATTACATAATGTCAATATTTACCGTTCACGAGATGGTATAGGTACTGATCGTTGGTAATTGAGTATTTCCACCGTGACGTAATGGATTACCCGTTTGTGCATGTAAAATCCTGACAGGACCCAGAATCGGTTTAGGACAGGGGGGCAAGTTTGCATCGTTTTCAATAAAAATCAACACATCCACCAGAATCTTTGACAACTCAGCTTAATTTAAAATGTAAGCATACAAGACAATCAATGCGGGTTTTCTCCGAAAAGGAAAAAAATAATATATAGTAAAAAATATTTTTTAAAAATTTTTAAAAAATTCTCTTATTTGGTCAGTTTCTACATTTAAAAAAGTAGTAGCTGTCACAAAAGATGACTGATCTCAACAACTAACCCCAACTGTGACCTACTGCAGAACCTTTTTTTTCTCTCCGTCACTATATCAGTCAAACAGAGCACAGTCAGGTACGTCATTTAGCAGTCAATACCGAAATATTATTTGATTTGTGGCGGCTACTAAATTTTAAGTGCGGCATTTTTTTCCACTTGAAAAGACATCAGATGAAAGTGAGAAGGGGAAGGTTTTGAAAAGAAAATTTTTGAACCCTTAACGGATGACACAGTTAATGAACACAAATCGATCATCTTTTGTGGCAGGACTGTTTTCGATTTTTTTTTTTTTACCAAATCTGATCAGTTGTTTCCCCAACTCACCCAATGCAGATATTTCGCATGAATTTTTGCATTGACTCGTCGACACCGTCCGAGGAGTGCCTTTTGCAATTCTTTTCCATTCTTTTCCTGAAATTTTAAAATGAACAATAGATATAAGAGTCTTCTTCTGAGAACATAAATAAATATAATATTCCCTGAATTTAATGTCAGCCAATGAGATTTTTCAAATTTCACAAATCAAAAATTCTACTTAAATACACTGAATATTTTTTTGCCGTGAAGACTCAAAATTAAAATTAGTCAGCACCGACTTACTTGGTTGGTTCGCACTAAATTTAAAGCAAATTTCAAAAAATCAAATTTCAATGTTTTTTAAATTAAATTTATTTAACGGCTTATTTCTCAAAACAAATTCAAATTTACAAACGTTACGACATGATCTAAAAGGGTAAACATCAAACAGGTGAAAATGCCGTAAGTTCTGCACTCTCCTTAAATAGAAATGGATTTTTGAAATGGAGTTCTTGAGTTCATTCAAATATGTTTATAACCATACCTAAGATAAATAATAGGAAATAAGTTAAAATAAGTAAAATAAAAAATTCTGTCTCTATTTTGTGATTTAATTTGAGCCAAAAATTTTAAAATATCATAATGAACTTTTTATCGCTTTTACTAACACATAGCACTGAATAACAAGTCGCATAAATTCAAATATTATAAGCGAATTTTATATTATATGAAAAGCAGCAAAAAAATTTGTAAAAAACATATTGATCATTAATATTTTATTATTTTAAAATTTATATTAATTAGTGCAATACTACTACTGTTATATTATTAGTTTCACGACTGAAAATTTCATGACTGACTTCCGGATCGAGAAGTTTATCCTAAAAACAGAACATTATAAAAAAAGTATCCTTTTTTTTTATCAAGAATTGAGAATATAACTGGTATTTTCTAAATTTCTACTCGAATTTTCGTTTATGATAGTAACAGTAGCTGATACTGCTATCGGGTTTTATCGAAAAATTATTCGAACTTTCATCCTTCCTCATGAAATTCATTTTGATAATGATCTGGAATCGGAAAGTGATTTTAAATCAATTATGTTCATAAAAAAAGTTGAAAAAACAAATTATTAAATTTTAAATACTTTTATTTTACAATAATCTGATTTAAAAATAAAATTATAATATTTATGAAGAGTAATTCATAGATACAATGTTAAACGGAAAGATTTATAACAATTAACTCAAAAAAAAAATAAGAATATGCAATTCATTACAATTGAAAATGTAAAAAATGATTAAGATGTAGAAGATAATGCTAAAGTAAATCAAATAATTTTAAACCGGATACAATTAAAAATAAATCTAATACAATAACATATGTTCCCAACATTTACAATATAAAAGAAAACAAATTAATTTCTGATTAGATATCTAAATCAAAATACATTTTTCATATAAAAATTTTAAATATTTTTCCCTTCCCTTTCTTTTTGCCAAAATTGGATTAGAATTTTAAGCAACAGTGTTTAGTTAAATGTTTCCCCTTATGTAACGAATATTTCAAAAAAATTAAATTTCGTAACATAAACACTTACGTAAAATGATCAGGAGTTTCGCTCCCAATAGGAAGGTCCGGTTGACTAGCAGGAGTCGCCGACGAACCGGCTGTGGGATTTACAACTAAATATTGTTGAGAGCCAGTATCTGGGGACATACTTTCACAAGTCATATAAGGTACTAATAAAACCCCAGGTGAATTAGGAGTGGGCTGAATGAATGGATTATTCTGCAAGGGCGGACCTTGAATTATTGTAGAAGTTGGGGTTGGGGTAATAATAGTTGTACTCTGAGCAGGATCGGCTTTTGTGGGAGATAAATTCTGGTTAGACGCAAGTGAGAGAATATTGTGCTTCGGTACAACAATATATCGTTTAGTATTCATGTTAACGATCGCTTGAAGAGGAGTTGACATTTCTTCTGATTTTACTTGACCACTTTTGGTTACTGCAGGAGATCGGAAAACTGTGTTGGTAGGTGGAAGCCAAGTCGACCCCCCACAAACGTTAGATTTTGACGTTGGTATCTTTGGTCTAATTAACTGCGGCAATCTACTTGATGCGGGGGCGGAAGGAGAAGCGGGAGAATTCAATACGGGATGAATGGGTTTGGGCGATATAATAGGTGGGCTTTTGTCACACGTTACATTTGCCGGTGTTATGTGCTTCACTAGTCCTCTGCTTTTCGACTCTGCAGCTTTCGTATGGCAGTTCTGAAATAAAAAATTTAAGAAGATTATTAAAAAAATAAAACTTTGATATATATATTTATTATTTACATTTATTAATAATGAAAAATTATAATAAAAATTATATATATAAATAATGAATAAAAAATTAAGAAAAAACTTAAAAAATGCAGAATGAATTTAAGATTTAGGAACCATTTTAATACAATCTCGACTTTAAGTTCTAATTCTGTTGAAAACAAATGGTTAAAACTATTCTTTAGTCTTACTATAATAAAATTATATTTTAATAAAAAAAATTACTTAAAAATTAAATTTTTTAAAATT
>JAOWBB010000011.1:4232047-4267117 GCA_028565995.1 Ricinus marginatus
TTAAATTTTTTAAAATTTATTAGACTTAACTTTCTTTAAATATAAGATAAATTATTATTTCATTATTTTTTTATAATTTAATAATCAAAAATAATGACTGCTATATTTCAAAAAATAAATAAGCATAAAACATTTCGAAAAAATTTTTTCATTCTTTTTGCATTTAATTAACTTCATAAAAAAAACCTACTGAGGCAATAGCTTCGGCTTATCGTTTCAATATTCAAATAAAAATTTAAAAAAACGTTTGAAGCAGAGTTCATATAATAATTATTTAAATTTAAATAAATAAATTTATATACACTGATTATGAAATTTACCTCCTCCTTTTTTAAGAACTTAAAAAAATCCATAAAAGAATACTGCCACATTTATGCCGTAGCTATTAACAAAATTCTAGCAAAGAACTATTTTGCTAAACTTATTGACGAAAAGTTATTGAAATAGAATTTGACTCTTACCTTACATACATATTTCAGTACAGGACGATAAGATGTTATGGGTTCCATATCGCAGCACTCGGGATGATATAAACATAAGCATATACTGCACTGAAGGGTAGGGATCAACCCCATGGCTTTTGTGCACCGTATCGTGCAAGGGTCCAGGCGACCTTCTTCATTCGTGCTTCTAATTTAATAATAAAGAGCTTGACAAAAATGTCTATCAAATAATTTAACTTGCCAAATCAAATTGAGTTTTTTTTTATAATAATTCTCTGTAAATTATGAATTAAAATAATAAAAAAAATTTCAGTTTTTATTTAAGGCTACTAGTGAATCAATGAAATTCTTCATTTTAAACAATTTTAAAGATACTTATGAATGAAATGCCAGATAATGAAATTCTATCTAATGTTAAATTTTATCACCTCTAATTTCTGGTGGGGGGAAAAAAAAGTTTGTCTGTCATTTTAATTATAAATAAATATTTCAAAGATCTGACTAGATAATATTGATCTAAATGAATATTGTGATCTAAAACTACTAACATGAATTACTTTTTTTTTTAAATCATTTCAAAAATAAATATTTCTAAAACTTCAAAAAAATGTAGAAAGCTCGCCTAAAAAGATAAAAAGATACATTTGAATGAAAAACATTTAACATGTCCATCAAAACAGTGCTGCTCAAAAAAATTATGAGAAAAGATTAAATTGCACTATAATCTCACAATGAGTTATTTTAGGTTTTTTTAACTTATTACAATACAAATGTCTAAAAAGTATCTACCAAATTGCTCTTTCACTATAAATTCAATTTCATAACGAAGTAAAAATCTTTTACTTCCTATATAGAAAATGTTCTTATTCTATAAGTTTTTTAATTAATAAAATTCATTAAAAAATTCAGTCCAAGTTTAAATAATAGTTTTAATAACTTTTTTATAAGAAAATCTAATGTCACTGTGTCATCCGTAAGTAATTCTTTCACAATTATTAAAACATTTGAAAGGGTAATAAATGAAAGGTTGAATTTCACATACATGTTATTCAGTGTAATGAATGATATGGAAATTATATCGGATACTGAAGATATGTAGGCGGTGAAAATGAATTTGAGGCAGTTAATAATGAAAACTTTTAAAAATGACACGGCAGCTTATGAAAGAAAAAAAATGAAATAAATTATAATTTTTTTAACCTACTTCTCATCCAAATGACTCCAAGATAATGATTCGTTGCTCGACGTTTTTGCACTCGTTCCTGAAGGGCTCCATAACGGAGGCAACATTCCCATTTCCAGTTCACCAGCATCAGATCTACTATTTCCTTTCCTTTCTTCTTTATTGTTATTTGGAATTTTTTTTCGAGGTGTTATTTTCCTCCTAGGACCTGATGGGGCATTTGGATGTGGTTTTGGGCCTTCTAATTTTGGTAATAATGTTTTTGGTGATTTAAGTTCTATAAAATAAAAATTATTTCAATTTTTCTTTAAAATATAGATAATTTTACACATAGCTTTAACATCTAAAAAAAATGAATTTTTTAAAAATTATTGTGGAAACAAAATAATATTTTTCTTATATTTTTGTGAAATCATACCTCCATTTATTGCGTTTGATGGTTTTTTCAGAGCAATTTTTGGAGTTCCCTTATTAAATTTAAGTATAAGCTTGGTTTTTTTCGCAGATGTTGGAGGTGGAAGAGGCTTGGGACCTGGTTCCTTAGGTGTTTTAACAAAATTTTTAAGGGGAATGGTTCCTTTAGGTGTTTCTTTCGGCGCCGGAGGAGGAGGTGGCGGTGGTGGTGTTTTAACTGGAGATTTCTCCACCTTATTTTTGTTTGACGCTGCCTTATGCGTCATAGATTCTGAAGGTGAGTACCCTTGACATCTTGCATTTCGAATTGTCTCAAATTTGGGATCCGCCCCTAAAGGCTCTTTGTAAAAAGTGAAATTTTCAATAGTAACTCCTGGTGTTACTGAAAAAATAATGTTAAAATGAAAACAATAAATCATTATTTGGACTAAAATAAATTATTTGGACTAAATTTTTAATAGCGTAAAAAATTCATAAGAAATTGTGAACTTATATGAATTAAAAAAATTAAATTTTTGTATAAATATATGATTGAAAATACCATTAATATTAATTTTAGTGTTACAAATTTAACTCACATTTTTCTGAAACCTCTCGAAGAGATCTCAGCTTTTTTCCGCAAGGATGAAAATAATAAACGTCTTTGCTAATGCCATCTTCCCTGGAGGTGATGCCTCTTGTAACAACTTCTCTTCTCCATCCAAATTCAAATGGTACTAAATATTTAGGATTACTTAAATCCACGTTTGACTTTCGAGAACTAAAAAAAAATTAATAAGAAACTTAAAGATTCTATAAACTCATAAAAAGCAATATTTATAAAGTATAGATTATTAGAGTGAAATATGAAATCACTAATGTTTATAGCATAATACAACTCAACTATGTAAGTCAAAAGAATTTGTATCCTTATGTGACAAATTATTATGATCAATAACTTTTAATAGGACAAATTGTTTTCCTGCAAATAATTTTTAAATTTAGGATGAAAAAACATAATAGATGTAAATTAAAACAACAACTAGATGTATGCTTTAATTAATCATATTAATGATTTCCCATATCTGGACTAGGAAAATAAAAAAATATTATATAAATATGAAATAATTTCTGCATAAAATTACCCTCTTGATGCAGGACTGCCCGTCATACTTCTTTTACTGAAACTGAAAGCACTTAGCTGAGAACTTATACTTAGGGCAGGACTACTGCAATGGCTGGATAAGTCACTTTCTTCATATTCTCCCCTTCTTCTTTTAGATGGAGGTGAATGCAAAATATGATTCTGAGCTTTTTCCAAATTTTGAAGATCATCTTCTTCTTTCTCTGATAAAGTTTTCATAACTTCTTGTATTTCAAATCCACTTATAAAATGAAAGCCTTTAAATTCTTCTTCTCCATCTTCAATTTTAAAAAATTTATTTGTGTCAAAATCATCTTCAGTCAATCCATCTTTTTCTGTTTCAACTGTTTCTTCTTCATCTCCCATTTCCTTCTTCAATTCTGATATTTCCTGGGTATTAGATTTATCAGCTTTTGCATCTATCATATGAAAAACAAAACAATTATAATTTTGTAAATTTTAAGAAAACATTGTTTTATAACTTCTTAATTAAATACTATATTTATACATACTTTTCATTAATATTACAATTGTAAAATATGTAAAAAAACATTTAATATTCAAAATATTATAGAAATTAACAAAATTTATTATTAAGATTATTATTAATCTTTGTCAATTAAAAATTTTTATTCAACATACCTTTTACAATATTTACAGTTTCTATTTCATTTACATTATAATCACACAAGCTATTTTTATCTTTGTTTATTGAATTTGTACTACCATTAGATTTAATAACATCACTGGCAACATCTTCATCTATTTTATTATTCTTATTTTCACTACTTTCACATTCTTCAATAGATTCTACAGTTGATTCAGATTTAAAATTATTAGAATTTACTTCAAAAAGCTTAATATTTTGATTATTCTCATTCAAATGTTTCAAATTCTTATCATCTTTAATTAATTCATCCATGCTGTTTATGATAATAAATATATTTACAAGTTTTAGATAATACCTAAAAAAAATATTTTCATTATATAATTCCTAAAAAAATAATCTATTGAAAACCTTTGTAACACAAGAAATTTTATAATTCTTGCAATTTATTCAATACAACTCTTTACATATTTCTATCAAAACAAAATCTATCAATATTATAGTATAATTTTCATTAAACAAAACATATATATCCATTTCAAATATAATAAAAACAAATGTTTCAGGAAGCATTTGCTATGTCAATTACTTTATCCAAAAAAAAGATAAAACCGTAATACGGTTTAAGAAGAAAATGTAAAATGTTAAAATTTAGTTCTAGCAGTATTCTTAAAATGTTTATTTATTTTGCATTAAAAAGATAATCAGAAATTAAATAAAATCAAAACATCGCAAAATATTTTGTTATGTGACTGCTGAAAAACCTTGGATTAATAAGATTAATTATTACAAAACTATTACTGTAAGGCAGAAAAAAACAATTATTTGTTGTTAATTTGGTTTATAATGATATCGCCATTTTGTAAAAAAAAAATGGATGTGAAGTCGGTTACCCTATAACATCATGAAACATTTACGTATACATTACGTCAAATTAAAAAAACCATTGCAGGCTTAATCTTATAAATAAAAATTTTTTAATTTAATAAAATGCTTTTATAAAACATTTTTTCCATTCTCACCTTTAAACTAAAGGATGTCCTATCCAACCAAACAAATATATACACATAAAAATCTGAAATGGCTTCTCCGAAGTATGACCAATCACGGAAACGAAAATGAGATGATTATTCAGAAGAAATTAGATATACAATATAACAGGTTCACTTAAGGCAGCATGACTTTAAGCTTGCGAAAATTAAATAACGAAATGTTACTCTGTATTTAAAAAAATTAACTGAAGATTATTTCAGTTTCTTACATGTTGTTTAGCAAAGACGCACAACATAACCCGCGGAAAACGATTCTTAATTTTACGATGTTGCCCGTTCTTTCAATAATCAATGAAACTACTGCCACAGACAGACACTAATTCAGACAGCTTTAATAACATTTGCCTTTTCAAGATTAAATTAATTTTTTGCTGTTCTCTTCATCTTATTGAATATTGTTGTGCAGCTTGTTATAGACGCCTAAAAATTTTATATAAAAATAATGAAAATTCAACGAAAGTCAAATTTTAATAATTTAGAGCATGGGACTAATTGAAAAAAGGCAACATAGCGAAAGTAGTCATCCTCTTTTTTGTTGGAAATTTTCTTCAGATAGGATTTTTCTCTTTCTTTAGGTTAAAATGGCGTCCGGGGTACGTAAATAAATGTAAAAATTTATCCATTTGTAACTTAATCATCACATTATTCTCGCTTAATTATATGCTACTTTACCCAATGATGTTATTTATAGTATTGATTTCGATTAATTTTTAGACACTATACACTTATCCTGAGAACTTCAGAGCTTATAAAGTTTTAATTGCTGCCCAGTACTCAAAAGCTCAAGTCAAAGTTGCTCCGAATTTTGTTTTCGGCGAAACAAACAAAACTGAGGCATTTTTGAAAAAATTTCCTTTGGGCAAGGTAAAGTGATTTTTTTTATTTTCGTTCTATTAAAATTTTTAACCTAAACTTGTAAGCATATTGCTCCAAATTTTAAATAAAATTAAGCAGTGAGATCTTTAATTTTATATTCAAATCGCATTTCAAATTTAGTTTAAATGAAGTTTTGTTTCTCTAATTCTTTCTAGGATTTTTTCTACTTCTGTAATTTTACTTATGTCCATGCTTATTTAATAATATGACGTCGACTGTCATTTTTCATTCCATAAATTTTTACGTTACATATGGCTTAAATTTTAAAGTTTAGTTATCGATTTGATTATTCAAATTTTTAATGCTCAGAATACCTTATTGATATAAAAGATAAAATGAATAAATTTTAACTGGTATTTCTACCAAATGAAATGATTACTTTAAAAAATTTTTTTTTATTTTCCAAGTAAATTTCATTAATCGGTAATTATTATTACTTTTTAAAGGTTGTTAGCAAATTAAATAAAATATGAAATCATTTAAGTGTTAAATTAACTGAAAACTTTTATTTCAGTTAATTTTATTAGTGAATAAGGAAATGACTTAAAATATTTTGCAGAGCATTACTTGACTGAATTAATAAAATTATTCTGTGTTAGATTTTCTATAAATATAGCAAACTTAATATCAAATAAATATAATTATAAATACTTAAGATTTTCAAAATTTGTTAAAATAAATCAATTTGCCAAAATTTTCCTCAGGTACCAGCTTTTGAATCAGATGATGAAAAACTTTTTTTAACTGAAAGTAATGCCATTGCATATTATGTGGCCAATCAACAATTGAGAGGTACTAGTCCTATAGATGAAGCATTTATTCTGCAGTGGTTAGATTTTGCAGATTCAGAAATTCTACCAGCATCATGTGCACTAGTATTTCCCATATTGGGAATTTTACCATTGAATAAACAGGTGAGTTAATTGTACTGTCAGATGTAGTTTCACTTAATCAAATATTATACTAGAATGGTTATTTTCCATCATATTTTTTTAACCAGGCCACTGATAGAGCCAAGGAAGACATTAAGGCTGCTTTGAAATTTCTCAACAATCATCTTTTACACAAGACATATTTAGTGGGCAAGAGAATAACTCTTGCTGACATATGTGTTGCATGTACTTTGTTACATCTCTATCAATATTTTCTGGATCCTGAATTCAGGTAAAGAAATTACTGGTATATTTTATTATATAAATTTTCTTAAATATATCATTCTCGAAAATTTTCTTAAAAACTTTATTTCATTGTTTGTTAGTTTATTTTTTTTTCATTAGAATCAAAAGTAGTAATCAAGAAAATAAATGAAACTACATTGTCAACATTTTTAGCATTTAAAATAAGAGTGTATAAAATCTTAGTTATTCATTTAACAAAAGACTTACCCTTTTTGTAAATAATTCCTTAAACATAGAAGACCCTTGCTCCTATGATTACCTCAGATCATTAATAATTAGTGTTCTGAAAATGACATAGGAAAATTAATTTTTTTTGGATCAGATTAATCATTCTATATTTAATTGTAAGATAAAATGTTTTAATTTTCTTCCATACATTAATCTGTGACTTTAAAAATGATTTATTTATTTTGAATATGTATTTGAATAAATATATATCAATTTCAATATTCTTTGTCAGAAAACCTTATACAAATGTGAACAGATGGTTCACAACTATCATTAATCAGCCTCAAGCCAAGACCATCATTGGTAATGTGAAATTATGTGACAAAAAAGCAGAATTTGATCCCAAGAAATACAAAGCTGTGCAGGGAAGTATAAAAGGTAATTGCCTCTTTAACACAAATAAACATTAACATGTATTATTTCCTTACATTATATTTAATTTTAATTTATAAAAATCTTAAATAACTTAAATAGCACCACAGCAGCAGCAGCAGCAGCCAGCAGAAAAAGAAAAGCAAAAGGAGAAAGAGAAAGATAAGAAAAAAAATAAAGAAAAAGATGCAGCAGATGGCAATTTAATCCCAAAAGAACCAGAATCAAAAGACCCTTTCAGTGAACTACCAAAAGGCAGCTTTGACATGGATGATTTTAAAAGATTTTATTCCAATGAGGATGAAGCCAAATCAATTCCTTATTTTTGGCAAAAATTTGATCCAAATAATTACTCAATTTGGTTTGCTGAATATAAGTATCCTGAAGAGTTGCGGAAAGTATTTATGAGTTGCAATCTAATTACTGGTTTGTATTTTACACAATTTCCATTTATATTTGCAAAAATAGTTCAGAATGGATTGTAAAAATTATCATTTGTAATGTTTCATATGCTTAAATGACTAATAAACATTATTACTTAAGCCAATAATTAATGAAAATCTCTAATACTATCTATATATTTTGTATAAAGCCTATATTGAATATTATTTCGTTGATTTTATAATGTTAAATCTAATAATGAAATTTAAAAAATGAGCAAAGATTCTTATTTACAATGTTAAAAGGAACTTAATTTTAACTATATATTTGTTTATTTAATAATAATTATTTCAATTTTTATTAAAGGTATGTATCAAAGGCTCGATAAAATGCGAAAGAATGCCTTCGCATCTATGTGTCTTTTTGGCTCTGATGACAATAGCACAATATCTGGAGTTTGGGTTTGGAAAGGCCACAAATTAGCTTTTGAAGTGAGTAATTTAAGGACTTAAGGAAAATTTCAGATCATTAGATAGATAATAATTTTTTTATGGGTAAAACTTTCAGTTATGTCAAGATTGGCAAACCGATTACGAATCATACAGCTGGAAGAAGCTAGATCCAAACGACCCGAAAACGAAGGAAATTGTTCAGCAATATTTAAGCTGGACCGGAACCGACAGCGCCGGTAGAAAATTCAATCAGGGAAAAATCTTCAAATAAATTTATGAACAATGCACAGATTAATATTGTTTATCTTGTAAACTAAATGAGAAACAAAATGGGAAAAACAAAAAAATTGACAAAATTAGGGTTGTATAATTGCGGATTGTTTTGGCCTTTCTTCATAAAACCATTATTTATCTATATCTTAAAATTGAAGGGGTTTTCCAAATATCAGTGTTAGGCTCACGATGAATCGCCCTGACGCCGAAACAAAGAAATCCTTTTAAACCTGCACTGATTATTTGGTCGCTTTTAAATCTTTAGCATTTGTCCTCTGTTGTGCAAATTAATGCTTGTTTTTAATTTTTTTTTAACTTAATTACGAATTTGGATTTCTAATTAAATAATTAACAATCATACAAAAAAACCGGTGAAATAAAAAGAATAATCCGATTATTATTATTATTATTATTATTATTATTATTATTATTATTATTATTATTATTATCATCACCCTTATTTTTGAAAACCTGGAAATATTTTTAATAAAAGGAACTACGAGCTAAAAAAAATCCAGCAGCTCTGTGTCTTCTAACTGAAAATTTGTAGCAAAAGGCTAAACATTTGGGTTTATATAAAGACCGGTTCATGGAATTTTCGATTAGGATTTTTAAATGTATATTAAACATTTTTTTAAAAATGTCAAGCATTCTGAATAATGCACGAAATTTTGACTCAATACTTCGTTGTATCATAGAGTTCTTATACAAGCATTATATTTTTCCCCCAAGTCAAGTTTAATTTAGAAAATGAAAACATCTGGAAATATGACAACTTTTTTTAATCTACTTCACTGGAATTTTACTAAAAAGTAAATATCTATGAATATGGCTAGAATTAAATCAAATTTGCGTTTCCTTATTTTATGGAATACTCTTAGTAATAGATGATATGGCATTGCATGCCTTAAGAAATATATATATATATATACGGGTAAGAACAAATTTTTTAGGTTCTAAAAGTTCATAATCTTTCAATGCTGGTAATTATTCCATTAAGAAAGTGCAACGTATTCCATCTGTTATATCTCTAGGATGGCAGAATTTTCAATAATATTACAAATGGCATAAGGCGAAATTTTTCGATCCAAAGTTTAAAATTTCATACAGCTCAATTCATTCAACCACAATATTACAAGCAGATTGTTTCTGAAACGATTGGCTTATAATTTCAGAGGTTTTTAGGAACTGATCAAATATAATTTTTGTAATAGTAAGTACAATAAAATTTAAAATCACTTCCCTTTTTTAAAATTTATTTTCCATTATTAGTTTTAAAAGTCTCAATGTAAATTTGCTTTAAAGAATTTGATCTGTTTATTATTTTACATGTATTAAAATGGAATTTTAATACAAAATCATAAGAAACAATGCTGCCCTCTATTTCTTTCAAAGTTAGTTTAATGAAAACTAGGAAATAGAATTTGTTTTATAATTATATTTAGTTGGCAGCCTTGACCCGAGAAATGCCGCGAAAAGCCCATGATAGAATGGATTTTAAGGAAAGTAAGTTGGAGCCACCTGAAAATTTTCCATTTCCATTCACACCTTATGAAATACAAAAAGACTTCATGAGTAATCTTTATGAAACATTAGAAAGCAAAAAACATGGTATATTTGAAAGCCCAACGGGAACGGTAAGAAATTCTTTTTTAGCTGTCATTAAATTAATTAATAAGAAAAGTTGCACGAATCTATCATAGATAAAAATTACAAAAAGTTAGACAAACTTGATTTGAATTTCCTGTATTACAGACTGTTTTATTCTAGGGGAAATCTATGTCTCTTATTTGCGGTTGTTTGGCTTGGTTGAAGGATCACAAAAAAAGAATTAAAAGTGATTTAAATAGGGAAATTACTAATTTGATAAATAATTTAAATAAAACTATGGACGAGGATAATTGGTTAGAAACGCATGCACTCCAAGCCAAAAATAAACAAAAGAAGGATTTTTTGCAAAGTTATTTAAACAAAATCATCAAGAAGGAACAAAAACTGGAAAACATTCGAGCCAATGGGAAACATCTTAATGAGTCCATTAATAAAAAGAAATATAGAAAAATTAAACCTCAAAATTACAATAACAAGGAAAATCAAATAAATAATCATAAATTTGAAATAGATAAAACCGAAAGTGAAATATTAGATGATAATGACTTCATACTGGAAGATTATGCTGAAAATAGATCTGTTTTTAGTGAAGATGATGATTCTGATAATGAAAATATTGATGAAGAAGAATATTCGGGTGTGAAGGTATAGATGTTAGGTTCAAAAAAAATAATTCAAAAACTTCCTATTTTTAAAATTGATGTGTTTTTTAGATAATTTTCTGCAGCAGAACTCATTCACAATTAAATCAATTAGTTCATGAGATACAAAAAAGCCCATACAACAGTTTGGATGTATCTGTTATATCACTATCATCAAGGCAGATTTATTGTATTAATGAAAATATTTTGAAGCTAAAACATCTACCCCTAATAAATGAAAAATGTCAAGATCTACTTGGGAAGAAGCAAGAAAATGTTTCCAAAACATCATGTCAAGGTTTGTATGTCTGTTATTAAATAATTGTGTGATATTCATGCTTTATTAATTTTTACTTATATTTTAGGTGAAAAATTAAAAAAACAGAAAACTATGTCTTGCTGTCCCTTTTATCAGCTAAACAATTTGGAAAATGTCAGATTAAAAATTCTAACAGAAATTATTGATGTAGAAGAAACAGTTCAGTTGGCAAGAGAATTTGAAGGTTGTCCTTACTATGCATCAAGGCAATCTGTTCCAGATGCTGATATCATTCTTGTACCATATAATACTATTTTACATAAATATACTCGACAAGCATGTGGCATTGATTTAAAGGATTCTGTAATTATCATAGATGAAGCTCATAACTTACTTGATGCTATTTCAAATATTCACAGCTGTTTAGTTACAGGATTCCAACTAGTATGTTCTCATAGCCAGCTGATTCAATATCGAGACAAATATCATGACAGATTTACCCCATATAATTTGTTGTACCTTAATCAGGTGAAAGACTATTTCATTTTTATTTTTTCCTTTTTATTTTGAATATTAACTTACAAATTCTTTGCAACTGACATTTTTTTTCAGCTAATTTTTATTCTCAAGAAGTTCATACAAAAATTAGGTGGAAAATGTGGTGAACATCTTGATTTAAAGATATCAGAAGAAAACACTATCACATTAGAAACTTTGGCGGATTTTACACTGTCCAGTGAGACAGATACAATTAATGTATTCAAAATCTTAGAATTCGCTAATAAAAGCAAAATTATTCACAAATTACGTGGTTTCACCTTAAAATATAAACCGTCCGTGGTTATTTACAATAAAAAAGAAGACAAAGGAATCTCATCGTTTCTAAAAAACTTAGGACCAAAAATGGAAGACGAAATTGGTAAAGATCTTAGACAAAAATTGCTATATAAGAAAGTTTATTAAAAAACGTCACAATTTTACTTCCATTCTACAACAATTGAGAATAGAAACAGATTGCTATAAATTTTTTCCTGCAACGGATGACAATGTTTTAATTCTGCACAAACTAATGAATAATTCAAAATTTAAAAATTCATTTGTACTATTTTTGTTAGAAAAAACTATCAGTTCCATTTTTTTATCATGCAGGCGTTTTTAATGATTTCTGATGATTTTAGAATGCCATTTTATAGAATAATATTTATTTTAATAATTATTAATTAACTGTATCAAAATTTTATTGCAAAGAAAAATTATTATTTTAAAAATAAAAAGGCATTAGTTATAAACTTTATGTGACCAATACGGTTAAAAAGGTATTTCTAAAATTATATAAAACTTTGGTGCTATCTATAAGAGTCGAAAAATTAAGAATTTGACAATTCTAGTTTATAGATTTTCTCATATTACATAATTGTGATAATATGAAAGTTTTCAGTTTTGCAACCTATTACTTAATTTTTAATTTTATTTTCAAAAGTTTTCTCTTCATTCCAGAAAAATAGATTCTGCCTTATATGTCATAACATTGAGTTTCATATATGGTAAGAAAAAACTGTTACTGTAGTGGTAAATAAGATCTAGAATTTATTTTTTTTTAAATGCTGGTATATATATCAGCAGCGAAATCTCTTCACCCTGATGGACTAAAATAAAAAACTTATTAACTGTATTGAAACGGTTTGAACTTAAAACGATTTGTTGTTATTTAAATTAAGCTGCCACGATATAAATTCAATTCATATTTTAATAGTAAATTCTGATATCTCATTGTAAGGTTTTTACAATTTTTGCAGACGATGAAATTACAAATGAGGTAAATCCGTTGCTGTCAGTGCTGGGATTTTTAGAATGTTTAACAAATCATTATGATGATGGTAGAATTGTCTGTACCAAAAGTAAAACAATAAGAGACTCCCACATAAAATTCTTATTATTGAATCCGGCATCTCATTTCGAAGACATCGTACGAGAAGCGAGGCAAGTTTAGTGAAGGGTTGATTCAAAATTCGCAGCATTCTTTTTCGTATCATCAGAAAGGTTTAATTAAAATTGTAAAATTATGGACATAGGTCGGTGGTGCTGGCCGGAGGAACGATGGAGCCAATCTCCGAGTTCACAGATCAGCTGTTTCTTATGGCGGGAAGCAGTCCCGAGCGGATAAGAACTTTCTCGTGCGATCACGTAATAGGGGAAAACAGCATTTTGCCGATAATTGTACCTAATGGGCCGACAGGAAAAGAATTCAATTTTTCATATCAGAACCGTTACGATTCGCAATTATCCGAAGAACTGGGTCGTCTCCTTTTGAACGTGTGTAACGTTGTACCTGCGGGGGTCGTCTGCTTTTTCCCCAGCTACGAATGTGAAAACAATATTTATCACAAATTTCAAACTTTGAAATTTATCGAAAAGTTAGAAAAAAAGAAGAAGGTAGCTTTTTTTAACAATCTTGCATCGCAAGATCATCTTTCCCGGAATAAAATGCTTCGTCATTTTTAGGTATTTAGGGAACCAAAAGAGTCAAACAAGGTGGAAGAAATTCTAAAGGAATATGCAAGGCATGCGAAACGAGGAGCCATATTATTCAGCGTCGTTGGAGGGAAACTAAGCGAAGGTCTCAATTTCAGCGACGATTTGGGCCGCTGTATTGTGGTGATTGGTCTGCCCTATCCCAACGTTACGAACCCAGAATTGAAGGAGAAAATAAATTACCTTAACACAAAAATAGTGAGTAATATTTTAAATGTATTCACTGGTTACTGGGATGGGGAATATTGGAATCGAGCTAATAAGAGCCATGCAGACAAACGTTAATTGAATGCACGTATCGTCAGCGTGACCATTAAAAATATTATAAACCATTCAGGATTTTGAGATGAAAATGTTTGTTCTTGACTCTTTCAGCATCATAACACGGGTAAAGAATATTATCAGAACTTGTGTATGAAAGCAGTTAATCAGTCGATTGGTCGATCCGTTCGACACAAAGACGACTACGCATCCGTATTGCTGATAGATCGTCGCTATTCGAGGAATCAGTGCCGAAACGCCTTGCCAGGATGGATTAAAAAATCACTTTGCATTGAGACGAAATTCGGATCCGTAGTGGGAATGTTAGCCAGGTTCTTTAATTCGAAAAAATGATGTCGCATTCGAAATTTTGAAATTTAAAAGTTTTATTATTGTATTTTTCCACGAAGTTAAGATTTAATTTTTAAATGTTAGTCCGTAAAAAACATTGAACGTCTTCATAAATTCTTCCATTTAATTGGGAAGGATCGCGAAGGCAAAAGGAAACTAAGAGGGACTACCACATTGCATCGATTCGTTGATCTGTAGGGACTACGAAATTCGTTCAAATTGGCCTTTGGCAATTGGTTTGGGAGAAAAGTCGGAGCATGTCCCCATCACCTAATGAACCTTAACAAAGAAAATAAAATGGAAATTTTTACTTTTGGCCTCGGTTTTAATTTTGTTCACATTACAAAAGAAAAATGTATTTATACGAAAACTACATGTACGTGAGCGAAAATTATGTACACGTGAGATTTCGATTATAACCAAGAGAGGACTACGTTAGATCCTGCTTCCATAAGAATTCGTTTTTATACGAGGGAGCGCCGGTGCAGTTTCCCTTGCAAGTGTATACTAAAAGCACTCCCCAATCGATGCTCTTGCCCAGAGCGTCAACGTCGAGTGAGGCGAGGAGCGTGGGGAGTATTTGAAATTCGAATTCTCTCGGACCGTTGCAGAAGTGGCACCGGGGCACGTCGCCCTCCATCAGGTTCGGCTTTGAAATCCACAAAGGCTCCCCGCCCCTGTCGTACCTTACAATTTGATCCGGGCAAATTTTCAACCTTCGTTTGAATCTCTTGAAGTATTTGTCTTCCTTGGCGTATGCCCATTGTTCCACAATCTGCGCGTCAACATTAGCAAGCGAATCGGCTTTATGCCGCGACACGAAAGCTTCGTATTCTCTGATTCTTTCTTCCTCGGATTTTTCCTCCGGCTTCGTCAGCAATTTCTCGTCCTCTTCGCTAAGAATCTCGCTCTCGTTTACGATTTCGTATTCGGGAAACAAGATGTTTGCTGATCTTTCCGGCACAGCCGAGGAGGAGCATTTCCGACTGTGCCCGGATTTCCAGTCGGCCAACTGATGCTCTCTCGAGCAGTATTTTGCCGTTTTACAATTACCGCACTGATTCGCCGCGAAGCACCCGCAGACGAGACAGGTCCTCGAGTATCTCTCCACGTTCGCATCAGAGCAACAGCTGGGCTCTTCCACAGGCTCCTCGGAAGAATAGAATTCGTTTTCGCGTTTCAACTGGCATCTGTAAACTTTGAAATTTCGATTATCGTTTGGTCTCGAACAATCCGGATTCCTGCACACAAATAAGTATATCATTCGATGGTATGCTTCCTCCAACTTTTCCACGGGTGCGTACAACTGACAAAGGAAAACACACGGTTTTGAACAATTTCCGCATCCGACGTCTACGTTTATATCCTTCAAATTCAACCAGGCCGGTTTGCCTCCCACTTTGCTTGGAAAAAACCTGCTTTCGAGCTTCCATGGCTCGCATTTACTCAAGAATCCTATTTCAACACTTGAGGCTTTGGACGCCATCTTTGAAATCGATTAATCGATCGAGACTCGGAAGTTTCATTAATAGCGTGAAATACAAATTAAAACGGACGAAGCCAAAGCGATTCCCCGTTTTATTCACTCGTCTCTTCTTTCGTCGTTCCGTTTGTACGAATTTACTTTTAAAATTTCAAATACAAATAGCATTCGCAACAATCATTCGCAATTCCTTAGTTTACAGTGCTGATATCTGGTGGCTTCAAGGGTGAACTATATGGAATCCTTAATTTGTTTAGCGAAATAGGTAATGTCAAACCACACCATCACGGGCCGAAATAGCTCAGTTGGGAGAGCGTTAGACTGAAGATCTAAAGGTCCCTGGTTCGATCCCGGGTTTCGGCATAATTTTTTTTTCTTAATTAGACGAAAAACGTAAAAAATTTTTTTCACTGCCGCCTACATTTCAAAAAAGACGCGGGGAAAGAGCTCCGTACAAAATTTGATAAGCTCTGTGACAAAACACCAGAATTCAGTTTCGTGCCATTAAACGAGCAGCAACTCCATTTAATCTTTCACGTTCTCGTACCGCGTGGACAGTAAGAAGCTTTGGGAAAGTATTGGGCAAGCCGGCGAGAATGGCAGATCTCGGGGAGTCACCACGAAAGCTGATCCAACGAAAATGAAAAATTCCGAATTGCCAGACTTTTGTGTGCCATTCGTTAGCAATTGGGATTTTCATCTAGTTCACGGGGCTCGGAAGGACAGTCGGAATTTTGGACGATTCGAAAGGCTGACTCAAAAAAGACGCGGCGAAAGGCGAATTTGCAGTCAGAGAATGGGAATGGTAAGAGAAAAAAAGAAAAGGAATTTGAAAAATTTTTGTAAAAAATGAATGGTCTCCGAGGTTTTAATGCTTCCCTTTTGTGAAAAAGAACGCGCCAAAGACATCTTTGCGAAATGTTCCCTGTCGGCCCTTCCCGGCAGCTGCCTCCGAGATATTCGGGAGTCGTGCGGGACACTTCCTTTTCGGAGCGTATGTCGCTTTAAAAGCGAAAACTGCGTTAAAAAAAATAACGGGGATTTCATTCATCGAGCACTTTGAAATCTCCTCGCATTTGCGCCGACGTTCCCCGTGCAAATCTTTCCCTTCGACGGACATTTTGCTTGGGCATCCTCCGCTGTGATCAAAACAACTCGATGACGAAATCAAGTTCACTCTTAAGGGCTTTTACATCACTGGAACTGGATCGAGAAGAAGAAAAAGAAGAAGAAGTAAAAAAAGAGTTGGCCTTGCCACGGAGAAACTTGTACTGGAGATCAACTCCCGAAACCCGACCCGGTTGCGTTACACAACCGGGAAAAATGGACCCGGCAACTCTCTTGATCAAATATTTAAACAAATAAAAACTAAGCAACTATTTTTGAGAAATCCGTAAGAAAAGCAAGGCGAACCCGCTTTTCCGCTTTCTCGTTTTCCGCAGAAAAGGCAGCCGGAGCTGCGGGTGCACCCAAGCACGGCCATCCCAACGAGGAGATTTTAACACGGAGAAAGATCGGAGGCCGCGCATTTAATCGGGGGGCGGAATTTCCGAAGCCCCAGCGAAGTATCTTGTGCCACGTAAATGTCGGAACACGTACTTCTTGGTCGGCGTCAAAAATAATGTTAGTTTTTCCATCGTTTTAAATATCACGCACTAAAAACTCCGTCGCTTGTGGTTTCCGACGATTTTCCGATTATCTGTCGGCAACGAGTCGGTTTGGGAACCCGCGCGATTTTCTCCATCGACGGGGCAGAGGAAAATTCTCAACGCGAAGAGGGGCTCCGGCCGGAAAACCCGCTTCGACGCGGTGCGCGAGATTTTTCCCGGGAGCGGCGGAGGCATTTGCCTCCCGGGGATGGGGGAAGCTCGATAACTCTCCCCCGCGGAACCGAACCGCGGTCGTTCTCCCGCAGCCTCCGACACAAAGGGTTTCCTTCGGCAAAACCCTTCGCAAGCTTCACCCTTCGTCCCGGGGGCCGCCGAGCGCATTCAACCTGCGCCCGTTTCGATCCACCCATTTCAAAAATCTCCTCTCGCGGGCGATTCGCCCTCAACCGAGATCGTTCCCTTCGGATGTTCGACATCTGCTGACATCGTTTTGAGCGCCGGGAAAAGGATTTGGCCGAGTCCGTCGTTCCTCTGAATTGCACACCTTCCGACCCGGGCAGATGCGCGTTTCCCCGGGGGCTCTTTGCTACCCGAGCGCTCCCGAGCGACCACCGACGGAAAAGCTCGAGCGGATTTGTCCCGCTTTCCGGAAGCGCGGCGCTCCCTTTCCTCGCCGACGCCCCTCGTCTGCAGTTTCCGCCCGGAAACGGGTCGATTCGCGAGCAGCCCGAAGACGATCTTCCGCGATTCCGGCTCGTCTCCTCCCCCTCCGGTCGGGAGGCTTTCGATAAGAGTCTTCGGTTCGTCGGCTCCCGCTCCGAGGAGCGTGGAAGGCGGCGGAGGAACGGGTCAGAAGCGGGTATTTTTTTTTCGAAACGCCGCAAATCCGCGGCTCGGCGGTTGCGGGCGATTCGGCACGTCGGCGCGACATGCAAATGCGGACGTGAGGAGTTGATTGAACCCCACGTCGAGACGATTCTGCCTCCGGATGAGGCAAGATGTTCAGTTATAAAACGGTTGAAAACTTTTTTGACAGTTAGACTTATGAAAGAAGGAGAAGAAAAAAAAAAAAATGTAGCGAGCCCCTTCTTGGTGTAAAAGGACCCAAACGAAGCCACCCCAAAATTAGATGGAGGTCTCGAGTACAAAAAAAAATCGTTTGAAACTCCATTGTCTGTGACGTAAGATGTGCATCTATAGAAATAGAGAAAACACGTGTGTTACTTGCATAAGGGGTGGGCGAAAAACCCCTTAATATTTGAATAAGAAAGGAGGTGACCGAATCAAGTCGGTTTTTAGGGGTTGGAATATTTTGCCGCCACGGCGGAAAACTCATTTCACCGCTTCCGTCCGCGCATCTTCCAAACCGCAAAAGGCGGAAAAATAAAACAGAAATTTGCGGCACATGCACGAAAGGCGCTCTCAAACGTCGGAAACGATCTAAAAATATGAAATTTATAAATAAAGCGAGTTTAACCGAAAATTTTCATCGGAAAAAGCGAGCGGAGCCAGCGGCAAGGTTCGGATCCTTTTCCTCCGCTCTTTATTCGCGACTTAAGAAAATGCCTCGGCCCAAAACAATGGGCCTCCTTCGCTCGCGCACGTGCACGCGACCGGCTTCGGTCACACATCAGACAAACGTTGCGGTCCCGACCACGTGTCAAACGCCTTCAGGGACCGCGCCCCGGCGAGGCCTTTCAACCCCCGGCCCGGGAATTTTTTTTTCCGCTCCCACTTCCCAGACAACGAATCGGGCTTTGCCCCGCAAGAACTGTTGTCGGTACGCAATTCTATAATCGACGGAATTCACTTTCTTCTGCCGGCAAACAGCTGCAGGACCCCTGCCCGTTGTACCGCACATAATGTGACCATTTTCCCTTTTTTTCTTAAGTCTTCAGAAATTTTTTTTATTCCCCGAAGAATAGACATTATTGAGGACGGTGAGCAGGGTTTCACGGGTAATAGGGTCACTCATTGTTACTTGCGTACCGCTGCAGGAAAGGTGCAACCGAGGGAAAAAAAAAAAAGATTTTTTTTGTTCGTCCCTTCAATGCGAGGAACTGTCATAATGTGACTTCTGTTAGAAATCCTCCCGCATCGCGTGTCGGTCCCCTGGGGGGAGGCGGGGGGATGATTCCCTCCTTCGGCGCCCTTTTTCGCCGGCGCGTCCGTCTCGATCGGGTGTCTCCCGGAGGCCCGAGCCGCCGCGGAAGGCGGAGAGGGGGGCGTCGGGAAACCCGCGGGCTTTTCCATCGCGAAAAGCGCCCCGAAAAGGCGGGCCTTCATCCCACCCCCACCCTCCGCCGGAGAGGGAAGGTCGGGCGACATCCTCAAAAAGGAAGAAAACGCAATTTGTAAATATTTTCAACGGAGAACATCTGTTGAGGCAAACACTTCATTATGATCCGACCCAGTGCCCGAGCGAACAACAAAAAGTCAGAGGCCACCGTCCTTTCCACCCTCCGGATACCTGCCCCGGGGATGCGTTAACAGTTCTTTGGCAAATGTCCTCACCTCCGGATATTATTTCAGTGGGTCATCAAGATATCCGTCTTTCGGGGGTTGCGTCGTCCGATGGGGGAAGTTCCCGAAGCCCCTTCGAGCCCCCGAGATCGCCTTCGGGAAGGAATCCATCCGCTGCTCTTGGAGATCGTGAACATGACGAAACATAGGAAAACGGAATTTTGCTCGGTCGTTATTCCACATCAATTCAAGTGTCCACGGATTATCCCTTGTGTTTCTTACTTCGGCACGCACTCGCAATCAACTCCCAAACAACGTTAACCGGAACCAAACTATAATGGACCCTGCCGCCGCCTCCTCCTCTTCCCTCCGAGCAACCTCTCGAATCTAATTTCCCTGCCATAATATTTACATAAACTTTTCATACATTTCGGGCGTCGGCAACGAGAATTAAACTTCTTGTAGTTCGCATTCGCTTGCTCAAATCGAATTCCAGTTCGGTTCAGAACTTCTGTCTGCCGACGCTCCAACACCAACTTTTTTTTTTTTCTTTTTGGTCCCACCGAAAATCCTCGTCTTTTGCCACGCCCAAGCGTAACGAACGTGCCCCGGCGCGTTTGCGCCGACGTGCCAACGAGTCGAAAGATTTTCTTCCGCGTGCACCGATGTAAAATTGAAATTTTTCCATTTCTTTCGAAGGGAGCGATTGCTGCTCCGGATCAAAACGAAGCGGTGCCAATTTAAAAAAAAAAAATTTGAAATTTACTTTAGAGTTTGTATACAAATGCGAGCATCCAGACCCTCTCAAATTGAAAGCTTCTAATTTTAGTGCCAACAGGGTAGGAATTTTTAAAATTAGACTCGAACATTCAGAAAGCCCTCGTTCGCGTGCAATAACATGTCGCTCGGACCGCGAATCAGCAGGAAGGAAAAACTGTCGTCGCTGTTCCCGCGGCTTCCGACCGAGCTGTCGCGGGCCGGCCGAGGGCGATGACGGTCAGGCCGTACCGCCGCTGCCTCCGAAGCTCGTGCCCGAGTGACGAGGAGGGGTGGCTTCGCCGGTTTTCCCGCTTTTCCCCTGAGCGGGAAGAACGAGAAACGCGCGATCCCCGGCCTGGAAATTCCGATTTGATTTCCCTCCCCGCCCCGTCCGCGGCAAGTCACTTTCCGCACAAGTCGAGAAAATCATAAGGGGGAACAAAAAATAAATAAATAAACTCGTCTGCGTGAATGGCATAAAGAATTCCGTTGATGTGGATTATGAATGATGTTTTTTACTTGGGGTCGAATTTTATCAGCTGTCGAAACGCGGTTGACAGACGAACGTGATGAATGGCGGAAGACACCGAGAAAACGTGGCTCGACTCCACGTGCACGCAGCTTCGGGCCTCGGGTTTCCCGCCAAAGCTTTTCCACGTTGGCAACCGCGGTCGGGGAACCGGCCCGCCGCGGGAATCGAGGAACCTGCTTCGGGAGCGACCGCGACGGAGGTCTCCCGATTCTCGCGAAATTCGCGGCGTCGTTTGGGCGACCCGGCGACGCGCATCGAGATGCGCTTCGAAACGGAAACGCGAAGACGTCGGAAGGGGAGGCCGCGTTCGACGGGGGATCCGGAGTCGGGGCGCTCCAGGTGATTTGAAACGGACGGAAGCGACGAAGATCGCGTTCTCGCAGAGTCTAACGGTCCCCGCCGCAGTCGAGAGCTGAATGAACGTGCACATGACGTCAGCCGAGCAATTAAGAGAATGTTATAAACCGGACTAAAAATAACAAGATGAAGGAAAATAAAAAATAAAGTAAAATAGAAAGCAAAGAAGAGATTGGCTCCGTTCCCGAAGGAGTAAGGCTAAAAGAAATATTTACAATCGAAATCAAAGAGGTCAAATATTTTTTTAACAAATTAAAATTTCCAGATCCCGAAAAGTTTTACGATCTTGAACGGTGCCGAGCGCGGCAGCGGCAACAGGCCGCCGTCTCGGAAGCGAAAACCTTTCGGCGCGCCGGCAGGTTCGAGTCAGACCCGGGCCGATTCGAAATCTGAAAAATCCGCGCAAATATTTTGCGAGCTAGGAGTTCGAAGCAGGGAAAAAGGAGAAGGAAAACGGGTCGAGGGAAGGAAGGGGAAGCTGCCGGATTCGCGATGGCCTCGCAGACTTCGGAACCGTGGAAGGAAACTGTCGACAACGCGCACGCGGACGTCCCGGGGGAAAACTCGAAGTCGGACACCGACGCGCTCCACCAAAAAATCACGACGGATCTTCTTTCCATACGCAATTGGTCGAGGCGATAAAAAAAAAAAAGAGGAAGTTCCGGTGCCGGCCATCTTCGGAGCGGTGCGGGTTGCCGGCGTCGGAGCGAAACACGCTTTCGGGGGAGGGCAAACCAGTCGAAACGGAATCTCTTCTTCCGCCAGACAAAAGGAGCGGCAATTCCGCTTGCATGTCTCCCTTCTCGACGGCGAAAAACATGCGAGGACGACGATATCGGAAAAGAAAAATCAATAATTTTACTTTCATTCTCGTATCATGGCCGAGACAACGGTGGAATAATCCGGGGAAGCTTCACAAGTCGGGGGGGAAAAATTGCGATCACGTGATTCAGAGTATTGATTTTAACCGGAAAAAAAAAGAGCATCATACGCTGCTTCGCTCTAACGCCTCAACGATAAAACGAGTTTCGTTTTGCTCGGAGCTGGTGTTATGTAGAGAAAATTCGAACCACGCTTTTGTAGGCCTCCTTAGCTCAGTGGAAGAGCACTGGTCTCGTAAACCAGGGGTCGTGAGTTCAAACCTCACAGGAGGCATTACGAAAATTTTTTTTTCTGGATTGATGCAAGAAAAAGAGTGGCGGAGGCTGCGCCTCTTTTTTTTAATGAGCATCAAATGATGAAGCCGGTGCATTTATTTATTTTTAATAGAAAAATTTAACGTTCGAATGTTTTTTCTTATTGCTCGGAGGCTCGCGAGGCGGTTACCAGGATTAAAATATCACCATGCTTTTTTGGAAAGACCCCAAGACTGACAAAGGGGGCTTTTGATAGTTTTGGAATGTCTTGGCAACGATTTTATCCCTCCTGTAATATGTTTATGGTGATGCTTCTTTCTCGTGAGACGAAGCCAAAAACTCGTTTTGTATATTCAGCTGCTATGTTATAAACTTACTTTTTGTTTTCGCATCCAGTTCCAATATCACGTCTCTTCAGTGTTTTCTTAAAGCCCTTGATTTTCCCTTCATCGGTCCCGCTTTGATGTCCGGAAAACGCCATTATGATATTTGCTAACTGACACGAATGACACGTGCCTTTCGCTTTGGAATTTCCCATCGACTCCATTACGAAGTTTTATCAAATATCATTGTATTATGATATTACATGCGTGAAAATGCAGTGAAGCAGACGGTCTCTCATAGATACGTAATTATGGAAGAAAATGTGAACAGTGAATAATCCGCCATATTTGTTTTCGGGGAAACTTGTTTCGCCTTCTGGATGGAAAGAGGCTTTATTGATCCTTTAGGCGAAAAGGGGAAGAATTTGATTATCTCCCTCCAAGACCGCTTGCAACGAATCAATAACAATTTTTCACCCGGGTTTCTCAAGAAGCGAAACCGAGGTAAGCCAACAGCGGCACACTACCCACGGCGTTTATCCATAATGCTCGCATTTAAAACGTACAACGAATCGGGAATGGAAGCTCGTTCGATACATGGACTTAAAAAATTGTATTTATATAAATATATACATATTTATATCTGTTGAATTGAATTGGTACAATTCCAAGATGGCTGATCGTACTCGATGACGTCACTAAGCCTTGAACTCCATATTCAACCGTTACATAAGACCGAGACATCATTCCGTCGCAAGCTAAACATGGGCTATAAATTTTGTAAACATTGACCCTCGCCATGTTATGAATTGTACGACGCCGTGAATTTTAGTTCCACTACATTTCCCATATGTTATACATAATTCATGATGATTTTTTTACGTAACAGTCGACTAATGACACGACTTTTCGATATCGTTATCAATGTTTAGCTTATGTAATCGAATTTTACACAACCATTTTGACGTAGAAAAAAACAAAAAAAAGGAAAGCTCATCCGTTCAGAAGAGAGAGAAATGACGATTCACGATTTTGAAGATTCGCTCGTAAGGTAAGCGTCCGCTCGAAATCGAACGGAGAAGAAGAAATTGTTTTTTTTTTTTCTGTTTCGATCGATGGGCGAATTCATCGTGTGAAGTAAAGTAAGGGTATTCGAGTGTAGGCCTCAGCCACGGGTCCCGTAAAAGCTGCGTACGCTGCTATCGATTTTGCAGTCCCATGCTTTGCTTATGCGGAAGACGCCCCGGTCGGAAAAATCCAGTTCGACGATATTTTGCGGCCCGCGTACATACAAAGCAGCGCCTCGGCTCGTTATTGATTAATGGGAGGATCACTTGAAAAGTAAAACCGAAATTCCATTTAGCGTTTTGTCCTTTTTTTTTTCCATTTTTCCTCCCCGGTTTCATCGACGCTGCTTCCTGCGACGAACGTTTTCAAATAAGTAGAAAAAAAAATCAAATATTGAACTAATTCTTCCAGTTTTTCGGAAAGGTCATGAGCGGGACCCCTCTTGCGCGAGGAAGGAAAGTGACCATTTTTAAATTTGAATATTTCAACTCCGCGGCACATATCCGCTGCTGCCACTTCGCTCTTTTTCGTGGCTCGAGGAACGCCATACGATATTCATTTTTAACTCCGTTATTGATCCTTTCACTTTTCACGGCTTCTTTGTAAATATTTGGCGATTGGGCAGCATCCAGCCCTTTTCTTCTTCTTTTTTTTTTTTTTTTTTTTTACTGATAGTCATGTTCCTTATAATAACAACGTTCGAAACACCCGCGTTACGTCGTTTTGTACGCGTCCCTTTCTTTTTGCACCCGAATAGCAGACTTTTTCCAAGCAATCGCTGTCGAAATTCATCCTGATCGGCAGCTCCTTCAATTATGATCCCTTCTTTCGCATTTCATTTACGAATCCCGCATCGCAAAAAACAAAGCGTCGACCGAAACTGGCGGATCGATCAAATTAATTTTTCTTTTGCAGTTGTTTCGCTTAAATTTTGATTCTCGCTAAATGATTTTTCTTCCCTCGGCGGTTGACGCGGAATCGGAATTCGTTTTCCTCATTCGTCCGAAAAAAGGCTCACTTTCCCGCATTTGCGAAAGCTTTCTTCCGAAGAAGTTCGAGGATCGGAAAAATCTTCGTTTCCGGTTGGTTTCGGTCCTCTTTCGCTCCGAGAGCAATGGCGGTCAATGCCCGAAGGCTATGCATTCATCAATAAATGAAGTTTGATTTGTTGTCCGAAATTGTTTCCACGAGAAGGAATTATCCTTGAGGAGAGCACGGGTGTAGAACGTCTCGGACTCCTGAAGTGGAATGTTCCAGAACAATAATGAACATGCCCACAAACGGAACCATCTGAACCGTCTTGTTACTTTATTTGAACTGTGACGATCTGTTTAAGATGCAATTACTATTGCTATTCCTCACAGTCAAATTTTTAAAAAAAAGAAGGAAAAGAAATTGAGGGCTACGCCTACCCACAGTTATAACATTACAGTGTATTGTGTTAACATGTATTAATTACATCCGATTCGCGTTACCGATTCTTTTGTCTTTCAATTTCTCTCAATCCAATATCCAGGCGAAAACGGTTCGGTTGCGAGAATAAAAGGAAATTCAGACGGGATCTTTGCGTCCACCGGCCACTTCGGACGAAGAACAGTTTTTCCGTCGATATCGCCGGTCGCCTTTCGCCACTGCACATTTTCCCTCGATGCACCGGATGCGGCCTCAAGATGCAGTGCAATCGAACAGAACTCGGTTGCGAGTCCACTGGTCCGCTGTCGCCCCTTGATATTTCCAGGCGCGTGCACGCTTTGTCTTAAACGGCGACGGCGGCATTCCCAAGGAGCGGAATCTGCATCGATCTCCGGTCCGAGAGTCGGTGCACGCGAATAATATCGAACAGATCGGGTTACTTTGAAGGAAGATCTCAAAATCAGAAGATCTGGATAAACCGGACGGGAATCGCGAATAACTTTGAGTCAATTTTTGAAACCTGCGGATCGTTTTGAAGGAAAAAGTGCTGGTATTTTGTGACGCATTAATAAAAAATAGTACATGGTTATAAATATATATATATATACATTCTAATAATAATTTGAGCACTTTAAGTCATTGTATTTTATAGTCGATAAATTATTTAAGTTTCATTCGGCATTTGGTGAAGGAAGAGGGCAAATTCGACAAGTTGCACATACGTTTCGCTTAAAATTACATTTCGAAATGCGAAATTGCTCCTTTGCTGTATTTTCCGCCCTGACAAGGCTGGCAAACAAGATGACCGGGGATGAAATCCGAGACTTTCGGGCCCGGGGCCCGACCTCCGGAAGGCAACGCTGCGATCGTCTCGTGCTTTTTCAGCTTTGTAAATTAATGTAATCCCCGGGAAAATCATTTTCCCTCGCCCTTAAGTGGAAATTTATTTTTCCGATCCATTACTGTAATCCCTTTTAGGGAATCCCTTGCCGAAACCGTTCATCCCTTACACTTTTTCTCCTGGAAATTGATTCTTAGCTCCTTCGGTCGAGTGCTCGATACTTCGGTGATGCCCGCGTCTCGCGAGCAAGCGCTGAAGGGGGTTCGCGGGGGTGTTTTTTAGTGGGCGCAATCCCCGCACTCCACAGCGGTGCCGGGCTGCTGGGGCGCGCGAGGCATTTTTCCCCCCACGCGAAAAAAAAAAAAAAGTTTCTCCGGTCGATCTCGCTTCCACTCCCCGGAGCGCCCCGGCGAACCGAGCACGAGGCGCGCGAGTCAACGATAATTAAGGCCAGCCGAAGAAGAAAAGGAAAATGTAAAAGTTGAAAAAAGAAGGAAAAAAAAAAAAAAAACGGAGAAGATAGCGATAAGGATCGGTTAGTCCGTCACTCTTCGCAGACCGCAGAAGAGATGGAATCGACCATTATGAATGGGAATCGGTTTCGATACTATGGTTGGCTATCCTAGTGTGACAATGACTGACTAATTGCCATTATGTTCAAGGTAAAAAGAGAAAAAGAAGGAAGGAAAAAAATGCACCGAATTGCGTGAATGAACTGCCCTCACATCGCAAAAGTTCATTTCCATAAAAGACCGAATCGATGGAAGCGAAAAGCGTTCCGTGAGTCACGTGACGTTTTCGCGGACCCTTCTGTGCGGGGTGCCGGCGAGAAGGAACCGGAATCCGATGCCGACGACCAAAATGGACGCATCCGCAAGGAACGGTCAATCCGGAATCGGGGAACGTCGCGCGAAATTCCGCGCACGCACGCAAAAACCGAACGTGGAAGGAGCCGCGAACGCGCCGCCACCGGAAGCCTCGCCTTTCGCGGGAGAGCGGAACCCGAGCGAACGATTCTGGAAGCGCGGTCAGCCGTGGAGAGGGCCCGTTCGAGGAGCCGCGAAGCAATCGTTAATCGAAGCTCGAGGGCGGAGGCAAGGGAAGATTTTTCCTCTGCCCCTTTGCCGTTTAGCGAAGAACGTATCGATCCCGAAAATTTCACGAATTCGTTTCCCTTGAATTATTTTCCGTGATAAATTATGGTTTTTCCACACGTTCGCGGGGCGTTCTCGTGAACGTCTCATTATTGGATTCGAATTAAGAGCGTGACTTCGAACAATTTATCAAATACCGTGCCGAGAAAACTCTCACGAAACGTGAAACCCTCCGTTTTCGTTGCATTTTCGTTCTTCCTTTCTTCCGTAATCCCGGCTTGTGCGAACGCAACTCCTCCCCCTTCTTTCCGCCGTCGCCGATGTTTTTCGAAATTTTGTCCCCCTCCCTCCCCCCACCCCTCTCCGATCGCGGATTCGGAGAACGCCGGAAGTCGTCGCCGGGAAGGAGGAAGCTCCGGCGTGCCGTGCCCGAGGTCCGAAGCGTCCGTTTGGGCGGCTTTCGAGATGGAAGCTTCGAATCATCTCCTCTCAATTGCGTGGGTAACCCGCGTAAAAAAGAGCACGGAATCCAATTTCGCGTGCAAAAAAAAGGCTCCGGATTCCGCTCGCAGGTAAAAGAACATCGCGGACGCTGGGATGCGGCGAAGCGACCGTTTTTTCCCGAATGCAATCGTTTACCTTTTTCATTTCTCCTCCGCTTCATCGTGCCGAAGCGAAGCCCGTGGTGCTCGTAAGGGCATCGCGGCGGCACGCAAGAAAACGAAGCCTGAATTTTATAAAATTACGAGGTAACGGTTATTTTTATGAATTCTGCGTTGCACGCCCGAAAAATGAATCCGGAATCGTCTTCATTTGAAAACGCGAGCGACGATCCTCGCGAGCTGGGAAAAAGGATGGCGTCGGATTAAATCCGATGTGCTTGGCGAGGGCAACTGCAGCGGTTCATCTGACGTGGAGCGTCCGACGGGAATTGTTCGGGGCAGCAGAATTGGGACGCGATGCGTCCATGTCTCCGAAACGGCGGAAGTCGATCCCCGAAATGGAGGAGGCGAGGGAGCGGCCTCGGCTTTGCACCCCGAATCGAAGGATTCGTCTTCGGCCGCGATACGAAGCGCGTCGAAAGCATCCGAAAGCTTTCAAAGAAAAAAGGAGCGATACGGGAAGGAGAAGCGGAATTTAAAGGATGTCATCATCGAAGACTTGGAACGTAACTGAGGGCGCTCGTTGCCGCGATGCAAACGGAATTTTCGGGACTCTCTCGATCCCCGGGAAGAAGTATCGAACGCCGTTGTCATGGCAGCCGCGTTCCCAGCATCCCCGGATCAGTTAGCGCTCCTCCGTTGACACCCTGACTTACAAAGCCTTAATCTGCAGCCGCGGCGCTTCGCTTTCTCTCGATTTTTGGCGCCATTTCTCTCTGCGCCCGAAATCCGGCTCGAGGGACAAGACGATCGCAAAGCGCGCTCGCCCGCGAAAACCGTATGAAACGGGGAAATTTTCCCGATTGCCCGGGGAATGCATTTCCGGCGTTCGCAGGACTGCTCGAGAGCTCGGACTCGAGCACTGCAAGATCCGCCGGTCCGGCGACGGGGTCCTCGCACCGGGCGCCGACGATTGCAGAACGGAAAAAAGCGTCGCGGGGCCTTGCGAATGGAAGTTTAAACCGGAAGCGTTGACTTTTCCGGCGATTTCGCAAACCGCAAGCGGGATCCGGACCGGTACTTGAGTCGACCTGCAATGACGAGTGCCCGTCCAAAGCAGCGACTCCGGACGCACGTCCGTCGATTTTATCCGCACGCAGCGTCGGCAACCGCGAGTTTTCGCGGATTTTCCCTCGGACGCGATTTCCGATGCCGAAAGTTTTTGTTTCGTATCGATCCCCGTTCGCATCCATCTCCCGTCCCCATCACGGCGGGGGGGGGAGGCCTAACCGCGGGAAGTTTCCGAATTTTCGCCATCGCTCGCTCTCCCGTCTCCTCGCGTCTTCGTTCGGCATTCCCTCCTGTCGGTTTCTGCGGCATCGTCGGCATCCCGTCGACGTTTCCTTTTCCTTTCCTCGGAAGCAAATATTTAAGAAAAGGAGGAAAAAAAGTAAAGATCGTGAAACCACATCCCAGTCGCGTGTAAACTCTGAAAGTGTTTTCCCGACCGATCACCTTGAACTTCCACGCATAATCTCACAGGTGTAGCCCCAGCAGAGGTGTCTCACGATGCACGAAGCTGTCGTCCTCGCTCCGAGCGGAGTGCCCGTCCCCGTTTTTAGGGCTTTGTTTCTCCACGAAGCTCCAACAGCTTGAAATTTTCACACCTTTTAAGTGCGTTCCCGCGGGGAAACGATCGCGCGACGACCATTTTGGCGAATCTCTTTTGACTTCGATTTCGGCCGCGCGAAACGAAAATAAATAAATTTGTCGATAATTTACATCATCGACTTTGAAATTCCTGTGGCAAAATCCGGGAGATGGTAAAAGTTTCTAAATATATCGCGGCACAGCTTCGAGCTTTTTAGATCGGAAACGAAAAAAAAAAAAAAAAAAAAAAGAGCGAAGGCGGAAACCGCTTCCAGAATGGGCTCCTGTCGCGAGTGCGATGCGAAACTCGCGGCAGCCGATGCGAAAATTCCCCGTCAGTCTCCCCGTCCTGATCGTCGACGTCCTTTTCACTTTTTCGGGACGATAAGAAGGAAGTCGACACGGATATCCCTATCTTATCAGCGGGAGCGACTGCTTCATCGGAATTTCAGACCGCACAAGGCGACAGCGGCGATGGGACGAGGAGAAGCCCGGGCTTTTCGAGATCCTGGAAAGCTGGAAGAGGCTCGTCGGCGGAAGCGATAAATAGCGGGCTTCCCGAAGGAAAAGCTCCCGAATTTTTTGAGCCGCGAACGGAAGCCTTGAGCGGAAGAGCCTTCCGCACGTTCGGAATCGCTGCGAAGGAGGGTGGCGGTTTCCGGTTCACGGGAGAGGGACCTTAATCTCGCATCGATGCGAAAGGGCCGCAAGTGCTCGTCGAGCTGAGCGCATGCCAAACTCGTTCCATTCTTCGGAGCCCTCTCGCCCGGGACAGCCCTCGGCTTTCCCCATCTCGTGGCAACGCGAGCGTCGTTACATTTCAATTCATTCCCGACGGGATGCGGCACCCCCGAAGGCGTTAATAAAACGCTTTTCTCATTTTTAAAAATTACCATTGAATACGTTTGTTGTTTTCTTTTCCTTCCTAATTTCTGCGGTCGCTCCTTCAGCGCGGCGAACGTTCGGGTCGATGCTTTATTTAGCGGACAGAGGACTTTTCGAGGCTCAAAAGAATTTCCGACCGCAGCCGCCGATTTTTCGACCCGCTTCTTCACTCGTACCTTAAACCGGGGGCGAACCTCGAGCTCGCTCGAATAAAGCTATTCGCACGTTTTCCGAGTCCCACGCAGGGAATTTTGGAGAGCAACCCGACGCCAGTCTCTGAATCGAAAGCGACGGAAAGCGTCCGACTTAACGTCGCGATTCGATGTCGCTCTCCGAAAATCAAGGAAAAAGGCAAGAAATCCGCAATTTTCATTTCGGTCCTTCCGAGGGAACCCGAAAATCGTTTGCATCTCGACAGCGTTCAACGAGCGCGGGCAAATTCGTGATTATTTGGTGCGGCTCCCGTGTGGGTCGTGATGCGGGATCCGTCCGAGGCGCCGATTTCCGCTCGGAGGGAAGTCGAAAATTTCGGCGACGGATCTGACGCAGAACAACGCGGCCGTCGACGAGAGAAAAATCAATCCCGTTCGGAGATCGACGTCGACAACGGCCTGCCTCCGGAATCTCGAGCAACGCCACGTTCTGCACTCGACGTGGGAGAACGGGAAAGGGAGGAAAACTCGAGGATGCCGTGGAGCGAGATCCCGATCCCTTTCCGCTCAACCGGGGACGCTTGTTGCGTCCACGGCGTCAATTGCGTTGCATGCGGCGCGGTTTCGCTGCGACTTTCGAGGCCCCGCAGCAAAGGAAGGGGAATAATGGAAAATTTCCGCTCTGCGAGTGGACCGCATTCAGCTTCTGTATTTACCCACCGAAAAGGAACTTTTTCAAATCATTTTTGGCGAGACCCGTTCCGAGGGAAGCAGCCTGCATTTGGAAAGAGGCAAAGCCACGCACGACTCCGTCTGTTTGCTCATCGGTTTTGTTTATATTGTGATAATGTTCTTGATCACTTGCGTTATCTGCTGTTGAGGTGATAAAAAGTGAAAAAATTAGTTAACACTCGTACGGAACGCCTCGTCTTAGCGAAGAGGCGCACGGTATCCGAACCGGCATGCAAAACCCTCTGGAACCGTCCGAACTGCGAACCTGCGGCGGGTCTCACCGAGACGGACTCGTCCCAGCTGGAAAACTGGCATTTCGGAAATGGAATTCCTTCGCTTTTTCCCGGCCGGTGCGAGAGGGTCGCCGCGCTGTTGAACTTAGCAGTCACCCGAGGCGCAACCTCACGTGCTCCGAATGTTCGCGCGGGACTTTTCCCTTTCAGAAAGAGGCGACGGGGGTGGGAAAAACCGAGTTTCCTCCCCCTGCGGCACGCCATTCGGCAATTAGTCGAGAAAGTCGAGATAACCTCGGCATTCGGAAAAAGTACAGAGTTCGGGAGCGATAGCGTTATCGGGAGAGCGAAGGTCCAAGAACCGGTCTCTCTCGTGTGCCTCACAAACGGATCCCGTAACGAGGTTCTCGACCGGCGCGAGGGCGAAGCCTTAAACCTGAAAAGCCGGGCGGGACGCTCGACCCGGGAGAGCGAGAGAAGGAAAGAGCACTCGATTCGAGATCTCCCGGAGCCACCCCCGTTCGATAAATCCGAACGCGGCGCGCCCTCGCCTTTCGATGCTCCCGCCCTCGCGCAGGAAGCGAAGCCGTTCGAAAGCGTCGCCGCCGGAAGGCGGCTCGCAAGCGGAAGCACGGCGTCCGCGAGAAGCGGTTCGGACCCTTTGCGACGGACCGACCGTGCCCCTTCGCTCCCGCTGCGACCGTCCATCCGCGTCTTTCCGCCAAATCACCATCAAGAGTGCTCGCTTAGCGTCCGAGCCTTCCCCAATTTCGATTCCGTTAACTTCGAATCGCAAAATATGACGATGTCATTAATCTTCGTTACCGCCGTCGAACCGTTGCGAACGGATCGCGGAAGACTGAGGATCCCGCGAGAGGCGAAAAATTTGACGCGGAACCGAACGATTTCGCGTTCGGTACGGAAACGGAAACGATTTCTTCGCCCCGTCGCCGCCTCCGTGCAAACGAACGAATTCTGACGAAAGCTCTTTCCAGACGGAAGCAAGTCGCCAAATAAAGCGCACAATTTGGTAATCGGGAAGCGAGTATCTTGCTGAGTGTTTCCAGCGAGATGATCGAGCCGTCAGTTGCGCGTCGGATCGTTAAAGCTTCCACGCATTCCGAATACGGCACTGATGCATCATTATGTAATATATAAATTTTAAAAGTATACAGGGAAGGAGCCGACTTTGTAATTGCACCGACCCAACGCACGAGATTTTAATGGGGTTTTAGCCCAAATTTGTACCACGGTCGAGGGAAGGCTGTCGAGTGACACCAAAAAAAAAATCTTTGCGTGTATTTTGCATCATTGAGAAATTATATGTACGCATTCATATACGCATAATACACACGCATAAATAATTATTTTTCTTCAAAGTTTTACTCCCGAAGATCGGCGCATTTATTGAATTTTTTTCCCGGAAAATTTTATTCGAGAGGTCGGGGTCAGCGAGCTCGGGGGATATAAGACATCGATTGAAGGCGGCAACGTCGCAATTCCCGGGCAACGTATCTCCCTTTTCTTCATTGTCTGAGCCCCTAAGGACCGGAGGGAAAACCCGCGTATCCCGATCCTTTCACTTGCATTTCTGCTGCAATTTCCAGCAGGGGCGGGATGTGGCGGCTTTGTTAAGTTAAAATTTTCGTCGGGAAAATGAAATGCGTTGGGGGAGGGAGCGCTTTCGGTTACGAAACTCGTCGCGGCGACAAAGTCGGTTTTTCCGGCGCACGAGTCCGAATGCGGGTAAGAAACCCACCTCGACCGTGCCTTTGACGATCACGACAATTTCCGAAGAGGCGCAGTCGCCGGACGGAAGCCGTCTTTCCGAACGACTTCGGTCTCGGATCCCGACCACCTCCACTTGCTCGTTCGAAGCGGCAAGTGTATCTGAAATGCATGTAACGGACCGGAACGGGAAGGAACATCCTCGGAACAGGAAACAGATAACATGCGAAGCCTCGCTTTTTCCTCGGCGATAGCAAACAACCGTTTTAACAACGAAATAATTAGGCGTCGCGAGCGCTTCGGCGACGATCTCGGCCGTTCGACCGAACGAATGCGGAGGGACGCAGCCCCGAGACTCGCAACGCGATTCGAGCCGCCGTTTAAGCCCTCATCTCGTCCACATCGGAAACGTGCTTCCCGCCCGTAAGAACAAGGTGAAAAAATTCACCTGCGCGGGTAGATTTCGCCCGGACAGGTGATTCAAGAAGGCAGTTTGTTAGCTCCACGACAGGTGAAGTTCTCCTAATTTCCCAACGTCACCATCATCTGCCACCTCGGGCCTTCTTCACCCGGTTGCCTCGCATTTACCGGAACATGCTTCGATTTGCATGAAAATGAGGAAGGGCAGACACGCAATCGGAGGATTTTAACTTCCGAGAGGAGTCGAAAGGGAAGAAAGTTCGCTCGGGGAAACAAAGGAAAAGGCCCGTTTCGGATGATTCGGCGACGAGGGCGTGGTCCGACGGAAGACAAAAGGCGAGGTCCGTCTCCTTTTTTCCTTTTCACTCCCCTTTCGGTGCCGTGGAAAAACTTCGAAATTTCGAACCTTCGCACGGGGGGCACGGGAGGCATCGATTCGACGGCGCACCTCCCCTCCGCTCCCGGCCCGCCGCCGCAGCACGCGGCCGAGGGAGTCGGGATCGCACACGAACGCAACCGGAGATGTCAATAGCGGAGGAAGTGGGAGGGGCATCGACGACGACGCCTGACGTCGGAGAGTCGGACGCTCTCGATTCCCCCCGTCAATAAGAATTTCGTTCCCGCTTTCCGTGGGAATTCGCTAAATCGTTGTTCCTTCCATAACGAGACGCGCATGCGCGGGACGAAGCGATTCGGGGCTCACTCGTTTCGTGAAGCGAAGGCCGACCGCATCGATAGACAATGAGCGGAGGCCTCCTCGGAGAGCCAGCTGGAAGCGGGTTTTCGCTGGAATCGGATGCGGGAGCGCATGCGCTTCCAACGAATCATTTACAGTGTTGACCAAACGGTCAAGGACACCGCCGCATTCCTTTCTTCGATCTCATGTCTTCTTCAACACTTTCTCTTTTTTTTTTTCTCGCTCCTCCATTCTGGAGTTTCGGATTTTTTTTTTTTTCTCGGAACGCGAACGGGAAAGGGAGGAGCGCGGAGAGGAAGGGAGCTGGGCCGGGGGGGGGGTTCGTTCGCAGGTGAAGCTTTTTCCTGCGAACGTTTTTCTCCCGGCGCTTTTCTCCCTCCCCTCCCTCCGACGACAAAAGGGGAAATCCGCCTGGCAGAAAACCGAGAAATTTCGGTCGCAATTGCCAATCCCGACAACATGGAGCCTCTTTCCCTCTTGGACTATTTCCAGACATTCTCAGACTTCGTGCGTTCGACGGCGAGCGAACGGAAATATACAAGGCGCACGCGCAAACAAACCCAAGTTTACCATTTTTTTTTTCATTTCCGTGCCAGAACCGTCGGACATAAAACCTCGCCCGCGAACTTCGGCGGGGCTCAGCGATGGACCCCCC